>CATKUP010000785.1:0-66000 GCA_949786385.1 Onychomys leucogaster
AAGTCTTGCTTGTAGGAAGACTCAGAGCCTGGGATTTAACTCCATTTCTGAAGGGAAACACACAGCATAGTTCTCATCCATGGATCACACTCTGCTTTAGAGCGAGAAGCACACTCTTGCTTTCTAGAGTCTCTAATACAGCAGGAAATCTGAGTGTGCCCAGAATAAAAGAACGGTGTTTCCTAACACATACGGACCATATGTAGTCTAAATCTGCTTCTAAAACTGATACAAAGCACTGACCCTCTAACATCCAATGCTTGTCAGTTAAGATGGGAAACGTGTGATCTTCATGAACGATGTAGTTCGTTTGAGCAGAAAAGTGACGGCCCTTACCTGAATTGAAGTCTTGCTTGTAGGAGGACTCAGAGCCTGGGATTTAACTCCATTTCTGAAGTAAAACACACAGCAGTGTAATCATCCAGTGATCACACTCTGCTTTAGAACAAGAAGCACGCTCTTGCTTTCTAGAGTCTCTAAAACAGCAGGAAACGTGATTTTGCTGAGAACAAAAGAACGGTGTTTCCTACACATATGGACCATATCTAGTCCAACTCTGCTTCTGATACTGATACAAAGCACAGGTCCTCTAACATCCAATGCTTGTCTGTTAAGGTGAGAAACGTGTGAGCTTCGTGAATGATATAGTTAGTTTGAGCTGAAAAGTGACTGCCCTTACCTTGATACAAAGTCTTGCTTGTAGGAAGACTCAGAGCCTGGGATTTAACTCCATTTCTGAAGTAAAACACACAGCAGTGTAATCATCCATTGATCACACTCTGCTTTAGAAGGAGAAGCATGCTATTGCTTTCTAGACTCTCTAAGACAGCAGGAAACGTGATTTTGCTGAGAACAAAAGAACGGTGTTTCCTACACATACGGACCATATCTAGTCCAAATCTGCTACTGAAACTGATACAAAGCACTGACCCTCTAACATCCAATGCTTGTTAGTTAAGATGGGAAACGTGTGAGCTTCATGAACGATGTAGTTCGTTTGAGCAGAAAAGTGACTGCCCTTACCTGAAACGAAGTCCTGCTTGTAGGAAGACACAGAGATTGGGATTTAACTCCATTTCTGAAGGGAAACACACAGCATAGTTCTCATCCATGGATCACAATCTGCTTTAGAGCGAGAAGCACACTCTTGCTTTCTAGAGTCTCTAAGACAGCAGGAAACGTGATTTTGCTGAGAACAAAAGAACGGTGTTTCTTAGACATACAGACATTATATAGTCCAACTCTGCTTCTGAAACTGATACAAAGCACTGGTCCTCTAACATCCAATGCTTGTCTGTTAAGATGAGAAATGTGTGAGCTCAGTGAACGATGTAGTTCGTTTGAGCTGAAAAGTGACTGCCCTTACCTGAAACGAAGTCCTGCTTGTAGGAAGACACAGAGATTGGGATTTAACTCCATTTCTGAAGGGAAACACACAGCATAGTTCTCATCCATGGATCACAATCTGCTTTAGAGCGAGAAGCACGCTCTTGCTTTATAGAGTCTCTAACACAGCAGGAAACGTAAGTGTGCTGAGAACAAAAGAACGGTGTTTCCTACACATACGGACCATATCTAGTCCAACTCTGCTTCTGAAACTCATACAAAGCACTGGTCCTCTAACATCCAATGCTTGTCAGTTAAGATGGGAAACGTGTGAGCTTCATGAACGATGTAGTTCGTTTGAGCAGAAAAGTGACTGCCCTTACCTTAAACGAAGTCTTGCTTGTAGGAAGACTCAGAGCCTGGGATTTAACTCCATTTCTGAATTGAAACACACAGCCGTGTTCTCATCCATTGATCACACTCTGCTTTAGAAGAAGAAGCATGCTCTTGCTTTCTAGAGTCTCTAAGACAGCAGGAAATTTGAGTGTGCCCAGAACAATAGAACGGTGTTTCCTACACATACTGACCATATCTAGTACATCTCATCTTCTGAAACTCATACAAAGCACTGGTCCTCTAAAATCCAATGCTTGTCATTTACGATGGGAAAAGTGTGAGCTTCATGAACGATGTAGTTCGTTTGAGCAAAAAAGTGACTGCCCATACCTTAAACGAAGTCTTGCTTGTTTGCAGACTCAGAGCCTGGGATTTAACTCCATTTCTGAATTGAAACACACAGCAGTGTTCTCATCCATTGATCACACTCTGCTTTAGAATAAGAAGAACGCTCTTGCTTTTTAGAGTCTCTAAGACAGGAGGAAACGTGATTTTGCTGAGAACAAAAGAACGGAGTTTCCTACACATACGGACCATATCTAGTCCAAATCTGCTTCTGAAACTAATACAAAGCAATGACCCTCTAACATCCAATGCTTGTCAGTTAAGATGGGAAACGTGTGAGCTTCATGAACGATGTAGTTTGTTTGAGCAGAAAAGTGACTGCCTTACCTGAATTGAAGTCTTGCTTGAAGGAAGACTCAGAGCCTGGGATTTAACTCCATTTCTGAAAGCAAACACACAGCATAGTTCTTATCCATGGATCACCCTCTGCTTCAGAGCGAGAAGCACGCTCTTGCTTTCTAGAGTCTCTAAGACAGCAGGAAACGTGAGTTAGCCCAGAGCAAAAGAACGGTGTTTCCTACACATACGGACTATATGTAGTCTAAAACTTCTTCTGAAACAGATAGAATGCAATGGTCCTCTAACATCCAATGCTTGTCAGTTAGGATGAGAAACGTGTGAGCTTTGTGAATGATGTAGTTCCTTTGAACTGAAAAGTGACTGCCCTTACCTGAAACGAAGTCTTGCTTGTAGTAAGACACAGAGCCTGGGATTTAACTCCATTTCTTAAGAGAAACACACAGCATAGTTCTCATGCATGGATCACACTCTGCTTTAGAGCGAGAAGCACGCTCTTGCTTTTAGAGTCTCTAATATAGCAGGAAATCTGAGTGTGCCCAGAACAAAAGAACGGTGTTTCTACATATACGGACCATATGTAGTCCAAATCTGCTTCTGAAACTGATACAATGCACTGGTCTTCTAACATCCAATGCTTGTCAGTTAAGATGAGAATCGTATGATCTTCGTTAACGATGTAGTTCGTTTGAGCAGAAAAGTGAATGCCCTTACCTGAAATGAAGTCTTGCTTGTAGGAAGACTCAGAGCCTGGGATTTAACTCCATTTCTGAAGGGAAACACACAGCAGTGTTCTCATCCATTAATCACACTCTGCTTTAGAACAAGAAGAACGCTCTTGCTTTCTAGAGTCTCTAAGAGAGCAGGAAACGTGAGTTTGAAGAACAAAAGAACGGTGTTTCCTACACATACAGACCATATCTAGTCCAACTCTGCTTCTGAAACTGGTACAAAGCACTGGTCCTCTAACATCCAATGCTTGTCTGTTAAGATGAGAAACGTGTAAGCTCCGTGAAAGATGTAGTTCGTTTGAGCTGAAAAGTGACTGCCCTTACCTGAATCGAAGTCTTGCTTGTAGGAAGACTCAGAGCCTGGGATTTAACTCCATTTCTGAAGGGAAACACACAGCATAGTTCTCATCCATGGATCACACTCTGCTTTAGAGCGAGAAGCACACTCTTGCTTTCTAGAGTCTCTAATACAGCAGGAAATCTGATTGTGCCCAGAATAAAAGAACGGTATTTCCTAACACATACGGACCACATGTAGTCCAAATCTGCTTCTAAAACTGATACAAAGCACTGACACTCTAACATCCAATGCTTGTCAGTTAAGATGGGAAACGTGTGATCTTCATGAACGATGTAGTTCGTTTGAGCAGAAAAGTGACGGCCCTTACCTGAATTGAAGTCTTGCTTGTAGGAAGACTCAGAGCCTGGGATTTAACTCCATTTCTGAAGTAAAACACACAGCAGTGTAATCATCCAGTGATCACACTCTGCTTTAGAACAAGAAGCACGCTCTTGCTTTCTAGATTCTCTAAGACAGCAGGAAACGTGAGTGTGCCCAGAACAAAAGATCGAGGTTTCCTACACATATGGATCATATGTAGTCCAAATCTGCTTCTGAAACTGATACAAAGCACTGACCCTCTAACATCCAATGCTTGTCAGTTAAGATGAGAAACGTGTGAGCTCAGTGAACGATGTAGTTCGTTTGAGCTGAAAAGTGACTGCCCTTACCTGAATCGAAGTCTTGCTTGTAGGAAGACTCAGAGCCTGGGATTTAACTCCATTTCTGAAGGGAAACACACAGCATAGTTCTCATCCATGGATCACACTCTGCTTTAGAGCGAGAAGCACACTCTTGCTTTCTAGAGTCTCTAATACAGCAGGAAATCTGAGTGTGCCCAGAATAAAAGAACGGTGTTTCCTAACACATACGGACCATATGTAGTCTAAATCTGCTTCTAAAACTGATACAAAGCACTGACCCTCTAACATCTAATGCTTGTCAGTTAAGATGGGAAACGTGTGATCTTCATGAACGATGTAGTTCCTTTGAGCAGAAAAGTGACGGCCCTTACCTGAATTGAAGTCTTGCTTGTAGGAGGACTCAGAGCCTGGGATTTAACTCCATTTCTGAAGTAAAACACACAGCAGTGTAATCATCCAGTGATCACACTCTGCTTTAGAACAAGAAGCACGCTCTTGCTTTCTAGAGTCTCTAAAACAGCAGGAAACGTGATTTTGCTGAGAACAAAAGAACGGTGTTTCTTACACATACAGACATTATATAGTCCAACTCTGATTCTGAAACTGATACAAAGCACTGGTCCTCTAACATCCAATGCTTGTCTGTTAAGATGAGAAATGTGTGAGCTCAGTGAACGATGTAGTTCGTTTGAGCTGAAAAGTGACTGCCCTTACCTTAAACGAAGTCTTGCTTGTAGGAAGACTCAGAGCCTGGCATTTAACTCCATTTCTGAATTGAAACACACAGCAGTGTTCTCATCCATTGATCACACTCTGCTTTAGAAGGAGAAGCATGCTATTGCTTTCTAGACTCTCTAAGACAGCAGGAAACGTGATTTTGCTGAGAACAAAAGAACGGTGTTTCCTACACATACGGACCATATCTAGTCCAAATCTGCTACTGAAACTGATACAAAGCACTGACCCTCTAACATCCAATGCTTGTTAGTTAAGATGGGAAACGTGTGAGCTTCATGAACGATGTAGTTCGTTTGAGCAGAAAAGTGACTGCCTTACCTGAATTGAAGTCTTGCTTGTAGGAAGACTAAGAGCCTGGGATTTAACTCCATTTCTGAAGGCAAACACACAGCATAGTTCTCATCCATGGATCACACTCTGCTTTAGAGCGAGAAGCACACTCTTGCTTTCTAGAGTCTCTAAGACAGCAGGAAACGTGATTTTGCTGAGAACAAAAGAACGGTGTTTCTTAGACATACAGACATTATATAGTCCAACTCTGCTTCTGAAACTGATACAAAGCACTGGTCCTCTAACATCCAATGCTTGTCTGTTAAGATGAGAAATGTGTGAGCTCAGTGAACGATGTAGTTCGTTTGAGCTGAAAAGTGACTGCCCTTACCTGAAACGAAGTCCTGCTTGTAGGAAGACACAGAGATTGGGATTTAACTCCATTTCTGAAGGGAAACACACAGCATAGTTCTCATCCATGGATCACAATCTGCTTTAGAGCGAGAAGCACGCTCTTGCTTTATAGAGTCTCTAACACAGCAGGAAACGTAAGTGTGCTGAGAACAAAAGAACGGTGTTTCCTACACATACGGACCATATCTAGTCCAACTCTGCTTCTGAAACTCATACAAAGCACTGGTCCTCTAACATCCAATGCTTGTCAGTTAAGATGGGAAACGTGTGAGCTTCATGAACGATGTAGTTCGTTTGAGCAGAAAAGTGACTGCCCTTACCTTAAACGAAGTCTTGCTTGTAGGAAGACTCAGAGCCTGGGATTTAACTCCATTTCTGAATTGAAACACACAGCCGTGTTCTCATCCATTGATCACTCTCTGCTTTAGAAGAAGAAGCATGCTCTTGCTTTCTAGAGTCTCTAAGACAGCAGGAAATTTGAGTGTGCCCAGAACAATAGAACGGTGTTTCCTACACATACTGACCATATCTAGTACATCTCATCTTCTGAAACTCATACAAAGCACTGGTCCTCTAAAATCCAATGCTTGTCATTTACGATGGGAAAAGTGTGAGCTTCATGAACGATGTAGTTCGTTTGAGCAAAAAAGTGACTGCCCATACCTTAAACGAAGTCTTGCTTGTTTGCAGACTCAGAGCCTGGGATTTAACTCCATTTCTGAATTGAAACACACAGCAGTGTTCTCATCCATTGATCACACTCTGCTTTAGAATAAGAAGAACGCTCTTGCTTTTTAGAGTCTCTAAGACAGGAGGAAACGTGATTTTGCTGAGAACAAAAGAACGGAGTTTCCTACACATACGGACCATATCTAGTCCAAATCTGCTTCTGAAACTAATACAAAGCAATGACCCTCTAACATCCAATGCTTGTCAGTTAAGATGGGAAACGTGTGAGCTTCATGAACGATGTAGTTTGTTTGAGCAGAAAAGTGACTGCCTTACCTGAATTGAAGTCTTGCTTGAAGGAAGACTCAGAGCCTGGGATTTAACTCCATTTCTGAAAGCAAACACACAGCATAGTTCTTATCCATGGATCACCCTCTGCTTCAGAGCGAGAAGCACGCTCTTGCTTTCTAGAGTCTCTAAGACAGCAGGAAACGTGAGTTAGCCCAGAGCAAAAGAACGGTGTTTCCTACACATACGGACTATATGTAGTCTAAAACTTCTTCTGAAACAGATAGAATGCAATGGTCCTCTAACATCCAATGCTTGTCAGTTAAGATGAGAAACGTGTGAGCTTTGTGAATGATGTAGTTCCTTTGAACTGAAAAGTGACTGCCCTTACCTGAAACGAAGTCTTGCTTGTAGTAAGACACAGAGCCTGGGATTTAACTCCATTTCTTAAGAGAAACACACAGCATAGTTCTCATGCATGGATCACACTCTGCTTTAGAGCGAGAAGCACGCTCTTGCTTTTAGAGTCTCTAATATAGCAGGAAATCTGAGTGTGCCCAGAACAAAAGAACGGTGTTTCTACATATACGGACCATATGTAGTCCAAATCTGCTTCTGAAACTGATACAATGCACTGGTCTTCTAACATCCAATGCTTGTCAGTTAAGATGAGAATCGTATGATCTTCGTTAACGATGTAGTTCGTTTGAGCAGAAAAGTGAATGCCCTTACCTGAAATGAAGTCTTGCTTGTAGGAAGACTCAGAGCCTGGGATTTAACTCCATTTCTGAAGGGAAACACACAGCAGTGTTCTCATCCATTAATCACACTCTGCTTTAGAACAAGAAGAACGCTCTTGCTTTCTAGAGTCTCTAAGAGAGCAGGAAACGTGAGTTTGAAGAACAAAAGAACGGTGTTTCCTACACATACAGACCATATCTAGTCCAACTCTGCTTCTGAAACTGGTACAAAGCACTGGTCCTCTAACATCCAATGCTTGTCTGTTAAGATGAGAAACGTGTAAGCTCCGTGAAAGATGTAGTTCGTTTGAGCTGAAAAGTGACTGCCCTTACCTGAATCGAAGTCTTGCTTGTAGGAAGACTCAGAGCCTGGGATTTAACTCCATTTCTGAAGGGAAACACACAGCATAGTTCTCATCCATGGATCACACTCTGCTTTAGAGCGAGAAGCACACTCTTGCTTTCTAGAGTCTCTAATACAGCAGGAAATCTGATTGTGCCCAGAATAAAAGAACGGTATTTCCTAACACATACGGACCACATGTAGTCCAAATCTGCTTCTAAAACTGATACAAAGCACTGACACTCTAACATCCAATGCTTGTCAGTTAAGATGGGAAACGTGTGATCTTCATGAACGATGTAGTTCGTTTGAGCAGAAAAGTGACGGCCCTTACCTGAATTGAAGTCTTGCTTGTAGGAAGACTCAGAGCCTGGGATTTAACTCCATTTCTGAAGTAAAACACACAGCAGTGTAATCATCCAGTGATCACACTCTGCTTTAGAACAAGAAGCACGCTCTTGCTTTCTAGATTCTCTAAGACAGCAGGAAACGTGAGTGTGCCCAGAACAAAAGATCGAGGTTTCCTACACATATGGATCATATGTAGTCCAAATCTGCTTCTGAAACTGATACAAAGCACTGACCCTCTAACATCCAATGCTTGTCAGTTAAGATGAGAAACGTGTGAGCTCAGTGAACGATGTAGTTCGTTTGAGCTGAAAAGTGACTGCCCTTACCTGAATCGAAGTCTTGCTTGTAGGAAGACTCAGAGCCTGGGATTTAACTCCATTTCTGAAGGGAAACACACAGCATAGTTCTCATCCATGGATCACACTCTGCTTTAGAGCGAGAAGCACACTCTTGCTTTCTAGAGTCTCTAATACAGCAGGAAATCTGAGTGTGCCCAGAATAAAAGAACGGTGTTTCCTAACACATACGGACCATATGTAGTCTAAATCTGCTTCTAAAACTGATACAAAGCACTGACCCTCTAACATCTAATGCTTGTCAGTTAAGATGGGAAACGTGTGATCTTCATGAACGATGTAGTTCCTTTGAGCAGAAAAGTGACGGCCCTTACCTGAATTGAAGTCTTGCTTGTAGGAGGACTCAGAGCCTGGGATTTAACTCCATTTCTGAAGTAAAACACACAGCAGTGTAATCATCCAGTGATCACACTCTGCTTTAGAACAAGAAGCACGCTCTTGCTTTCTAGAGTCTCTAAAACAGCAGGAAACGTGATTTTGCTGAGAACAAAAGAACGGTGTTTCTTACACATACAGACATTATATAGTCCAACTCTGATTCTGAAACTGATACAAAGCACTGGTCCTCTAACATCCAATGCTTGTCTGTTAAGATGAGAAATGTGTGAGCTCAGTGAACGATGTAGTTCGTTTGAGCTGAAAAGTGACTGCCCTTACCTTAAACGAAGTCTTGCTTGTAGGAAGACTCAGAGCCTGGCATTTAACTCCATTTCTGAATTGAAACACACAGCAGTGTTCTCATCCATTGATCACACTCTGCTTTAGAAGAAGAAGCATGCTCTTGCTTTCTAGAGTCTCTAAGACAGCAGGAAATTTGAGTGTGCCCAGAACAATAGAACGGTGTTTCCTACACATACTGACCATATCTAGTACATCTCATCTTCTGAAACTCATACAAAGCACTGGTCCTCTAAAATCCAATGCTTGTCATTTACGATGGGAAAAGTGTGAGCTTCATGAACGATGTAGTTCGTTTGAGCAAAAAAGTGACTGCCCATACCTTAAACGAAGTCTTGCTTGTTTGCAGACTCAGAGCCTGGGATTTAACTCCATTTCTGAATTGAAACACACAGCAGTGTTCTCATCCATTGATCACACTCTGCTTTAGAATAAGAAGCACGCTCTTGCTTTTTAGAGTCTCTAAGACAGGAGGAAACGTGATTTTGCTGAGAACAAAAGAACGGAGTTTCCTACACATACGGACCATATCTAGTCCAAATCTGCTTCTGAAACTGATACAAAGCAATGACCCTCTAACATCCAATGCTTGTCAGTTAAGATGGGAAACGTGTGAGTTTCATGAACGATGTAGTTTGTTTGAGCAGAAAAGTGACTGCCTTACCTGAATTGAAGTCTTGCTTGAAGGAAGACTCAGAGCCTGGGATTTAACTCCATTTCTGAAAGCAAACACACAGCATAGTTCTTATCCATGGATCACCCTCTGCTTTAGAGCGGGAAGCATGCTCTTGCTTTCTAGAGTCTCTAAGACAGCAGGAAATGTGAGTTTGAAGAACAAAAGAACGGTGTTTCCTACACATACAGAACATATCTAGTCCAACTCTGCTTCTGAAACTGGTACAAAGCACTGGTCCTCTAACATCCAATGCTTGTCTGTTAAGATGAGAAACGTGTAAGCTCCGTGAAAGATGTAGTTCGTTTGAGCTGAAAAGTGACTGCCCTTACCTGAAACGAAGTCTTGCTTGTTGGAAGACATAGAGCCTGGGATTTAACTCCTTTTCTGAAGGGAAACACACAGCATAGTTTTCTTCCATGGATCACACTCTGCTTTAGAGCGAGAAGCACGCTCTTGCTTTCTAGAGTCTCTAAGACAGCAGGAAACGTGAGTGTGCCCAGAACAAAAGATCGAGGTTTCCTACACATATGGATCATATGTAGTCCAACTCTGCTTCTGAAACTGATACAAAGCACTGACCCTCTAACATCCAATGCTTGTCAGTTAAGATGAGAAACGTGTGAGCTCAGTGAACGATGTAGTTCGTTTGAGCTGAAAAGTGACTGCCCTTACCTGAATCGTAGTTTGCTTGTAGGAAGACTCAGAGCCTGGGATTTAACTCCATTTCTGAAGTAAAACACTCAGCAGTGTAATCATCCATTGATCACACTCTGCTTTAGAACAAGAAGCACACTCTAGCTTTCTAGATTCTCTAATACAGCAGGAAACGTGATTTTGCTGAGAACAAAAGAAGGTTGTTTCCTACACATACGGACATTATATAGTCCAAATCTGCTTCTTAAACTGATACAAAGCACTGGTCCTCTAACATCCAATGTTTGTCAGTTAAGATGGGAAACGTGTGAGCTTTGTGAATGATATAGTTCCTTTGAACTGAAAAGTGACTGCTCTTACCTGAAAAGAAGTCTTGCTTGTAGGAAGACACAGAGCCTGGGATTTAAGTCCATTTCTGAAGGGAAACACACAGCATAGTTCTCATCCATGGATCACACTCTGCTTTATAGCAAGAAGCACACTCTTGCTTTCTAGAGTTTCTAAGACAGCAGGAAATGTGAGTGTGCCCAGAACAAAAGAACGGTGTTTCCTACACAGACGGACCATATCTAGTCGAAATCTGCTTCTGAAACTGATACAAAGCACTGGTCCTCTAACATCCAATGCTTGTCTGTTAAGATGAGAAACGTGTGAGCTTCATGAATGATGTAGTTCGTTTGAGCTGAAAAGTGACTACCCTTACCTGAAACAAAATCTTGCTTGTAGGAAGACTCAGAGCCTGGGATTTAACTCCATTTCTGAAGGCAAACACACAGAATAGTTCTCATCCATGGAACACACTCTGCTTTAGAGTGAGAAGCACACTCTTGCTTTCTAGAGTCTCTAAGACAGCAGGAAACTTGAGTGTGCTGAGAACAAAAGAACGGTGTTTCCTACACATATGGACTATATGTAGTCCAAAACTTCTTCTGAAACTGATTGACTGCCCTGGTCCTCTAACATCCAATGCTTGTCAGTTAAGATGAGAAACGTGTGAGCTTCGTGAACGATGTAGTTCATTTGAGCAGAAAAGTGACTGCCCTCACCTGAAACGAAGTCTTGCTTGTAGGGAGACTCAGAGCCTGGGATTTAACTCCTTTTCTGAAGTGTAACACACAGCATAGTTTTCATCCATGGATCACACTCTGCATTAGAAGGAAAAGCATGCTCTTGCTTTCTAGAGTCTCTAAGACAGCAGGAAACGTGAGTGTGCTGAGAACAAAAGAACAGTGTTTCCTACACATACAGACCATATCTAGTCCAACTCTTCTTCTGAAACTGATACAAAGCACTGACCCACTAACATCCAATGCTTGTCAGTTAAGATGGGAAACGTGTGAGCTTCATGAACGATGTAGTTCCTTTGAGCAGAAAAATGACAGCCCTTACCTGAATTGAAGTCTTGCTTGTAGGAAGACTCAGAGCCTGGGATTTAACTCCATTTCTGAAGTAAAACACACAGCAGTGTAATCATCCATTGATCACACTCTGCTTTAGAACAAGAAGCACACTCTTGCTTTCTAGAGTCTCTAATACAGCAGGAAACATGATTTTGCTGAGAACAAAAGAAGGGTGTTTCCTACACATACGGACATTATATAGTCCAACTCTGCTTCTGAAACTGATACAAAGCACTGGTCCTCTAACATCCAATGCTTGTCTGTTAAGGTGAGAAACGTGTGAGCTTCGTGAACGATGTAGTTCGTTTGAGCTGAAAAGTGACTGCCCTTACCTGAAATGAAGTCTTGCTTGTAGGAAGACTCAGAGCCTGGGATTTAACTCCATTTCTGAAGGCAAACACACAGCATAGTTCTCATCCATGGATCACACTCTTCTTTAGAGCAAGAAGCACGCTCTTACTTTCTAGAGTCTCTAAGACAGCAGGAAACGTGAGTTTGCTGAGAACAAAAGATCGGTGTTTCCTACACTTATGGACCATATCTAGTCCAACTCTGCTTCTGAAACTGATAGAAAGCACTGGTCCTCTAACATCCAATGCTTGTCATTTAAGAAGATAAACGTGTGAGCTTCTGGAACGATGTAGTTCGTTTGAGCAGAAAAGTGACTGGCCTTACCTGAAACGAAGTCTTGCTTGAAGGAAGACTCAGAGCCTGGGATTTAACTCCATTTCTGAAAGCAAACACACAGCATAGTTCTTATCCATGGATCACCCTCTGCTTTAGAGCGAGAAGCACGCTCTTGCTTTCTAGAGTCTCTAAGACAGCAGGAAACGTGAGTTAGCCCAGAGCAAAAGAACGGTGTTTCCTACACATATGGACTATATGTAGTCTAAAACTTCTTCTGAAACAGATAGAATGCAATGGTCCTCTAACATCCAATGCTTGTCAGTTAAGATGAGAAACGTGTGTGCTTCGGGAAAGATGTAGTTCGTTTGAGCAGAAAAGTGACTGCCCTTACCTGAATTGAAGTCTTGCCTGTAGGAAGACTCAGAGCCTGGGATTTAACTCCATTTCTGAAGTAAAACACACAGCAGTGTAATCATCCATTCATCACACTCTGCTTTATAACAAGAAGCACGCTCTTGCTTTCTAGAGTCTCTAAGACAGCAGGAAACGTGATTTTGCTGAGAACAAAAGAACGGTGTTTCCTACACATACGGACCATATCTAGTTCAACTCTGCTTCTGAAACTGATACAAAGCAATGGTCCTCTAACATCCAATGCTTGTCAGTTAAGATGAGAAACGTGTGAGCTTTGTGAATGATGTAGTTCCTTTGAACAGAAAAGTGACTGCCCTTACCTGAAACGAAGTCTTGCGTGTATTAAGACACAGAGCTTGGGATTTAACTCCATTTCTTAAGAAAAACACACAGCATAGTTCTCATGCATGGATCACACTCTGCTTTAGAGCGAGAAGCACGCTCTTGCTTTTAGAGTCTCTAATATAGCAGGAAATCTGAGTGTGCCCAGAACAAAAGAACGGTGTTTCTACATATACGGACCATATGTAGTCCAAATCTGCTTCTGAAACTGATACAATGCACTGGTCTTCTAACATCCAATGCTTGTCAGTTAAGATGAGAATCGTATGATCTTCGTTAACGATGTAGTTCGTTTGAGCAGAAAAGTGAATGCCCTTACCTGAAATGAAGTCTTGCTTGTAGGAAGACTCAGAGCCTGGGATTTAACTCCATTTCTGAAGGCAAACACACAGAATAGTTCTCATCCATGGAACACACTCTGCTTTAGAGTGAGAAGCACACTCTTGCTTTCTAGAGTCTCTAAGACAGCAGGAAACTTGAGTGTGCTGAGAACAAAAGAACGGTGTTTCCTACACATACAGACCATATCTAGTCCAACTCTGCTTCTGAAACTGGTACAAAGCACTGGTCCTCTAACATCCAATGCTTGTCTATTAAGATGAGAAACGTGTAAGCTCCGTGAAAGATGTAGTTCGTTTGAGCTGAAAAGTGACTGCACTTACCTGAAACGAAGTCTTGCTTGTTGGGAGACACAGAGCATGGGATTTAACTCCATTTCTGAAGTGAAACACAAAGCATAGTCTCATCCATGGATCACACTCTGCTTTAGAGCGAGAAGCACGCTCTTGCTTTCTAGAGTCTCTAAGACAGCAGGAAACGTGAGTGTGCCCCGAACAAAAGATCGAGGTTTCCTACACATATGGATCATAGGTAGTCCAACTCTGCTTCTGAAACTGATACAAAGCACTGACCCTCTAACATCCAATGCTTGTCAGTTAAGATGAGAAACGTGTGAGCTCAGTGAACGATGTAGTTCGTTTGAGCTGAAAAGTGACTGCCCTTACCTGAATCGTAGTCTTGCTTGTAGGAAGACTCAGAGCCTGGGATTTAACTCCATTTCTGAAGTAAAACACACAGCAGTGTAATCATCAATTGATCACACTCTGCTTTAGAACAAGAAGCACACTCTTGCTTTCTAGAGTCTCTAATACAGCAGGAAACGTGATTTTGCTGAGAACAAAAGAAGGTTGTTTCCTACACATACGGACATTATATAGTCCAAATCTGCTTCTTAAACTGATACAAAGCACTGGTCCTCTAACATCCAATGTTTGTCAGTTAAGATGGGAAACCTGTGAGCTTTGTGAATGATATAGTTCCTTTGAACTGAAAAGTGACTGCTCTTACCTGAAAAGAAGTCTTGCTTGTAGGAAGACACAGAGCCTGGGATTTAACTCCATTTCAGAAGTAAAACACACAGCAGTGTAATCATCCAGTGATCACACTCTGCTTTAGAACAAGAAGCACGCTCTTGCTTTCTAGATTCTCTAAAACAGCAGGAAACGTGATTTTGCTGAGAACAAAAGAACGGTGTTTCCTACACATATGGACCATATGTAGTCCAAAATTTCTTCTGAAACTGATAGAATGCACTGGTCCTCTAACATCCAATGCTTGTCAGTTAAGATGAGAAACGTGTGAGCTTCGTGAATGATATAGTTAGTTTGAGCTGAAAAGTGACTGCCTTTACCTGAAACGAAGTCTTGCTTGTAGGAAGACTCAGAGCCTGGGATTTAACTCCATTTCTGAAGTAAAACACACAGCATAGTTTTCATCCATGGATCACACTCTGCTTTAGAAGGAGAAGCACGCTCTTGCTTTCTAGAGACTCTAAGACAGCAGGAAACGTGAGTGTGCTGAGAAAAAAAAAACGGTGTTTCCTACACAGACGGACCATATCTAGTCCAAATCTGCTTCTGAAACTGATACAAAGCACTGACCCTCTAACATCCAATGCTTGTTAGTTAAGATGGGAAACGTGTGAGCTTCATGAACGATGTAGTTCGTTTGAGCAGAAAAGTGACTGCCTTACCTGAATTGAAGTCTTGCTTGTAGGAAGACTCAGAGCCTGGGATTTAACTCCATTTCTGAAGGGAAACATACAGCATAGTTCTCATCCATGGATCACAATCTGCTTTAGAGCGAGAAGCACGCTCTTGCTTTATAGAGTCTCTAACACAGCAGGAAACGTGAGTGTGCTGAGAACAAAAGAACGGTGTTTCCTACACATACGGACCATATCTAGTCCAACTCTGCTACTGAAACTCATACAAAGCACTGGTCCTCTAACATCCAATGCTTGTCAGTTAAGATGGGAAACGTGTGAGCTTCATGAACGATGTAGTTCGTTTGAGCAGAAAAGTGACTGCCCTTACCTTAAACGAAGTCTTGCTTGTAGGAAGACTCAGAGCCTGGGATTTAACTCCATTTCTGAATTGAAACACACAGCAGTGTTCTCATCCATTGATCACACTCTGCTTTAGAAGAAGAAGCATGCTCTTGCTTTCTAGAGTCTCTAAGACAGCAGGAAATTTGAGTGTGCCCAGAACAATAGAACGGTGTTTCCTACACATACTGACCATATCTAGTACATCTCATCTTCTGAAACTCATACAAAGCACTGGTCCTCTAAAATCCAATGCTTGTCAGTTAAGATGGGAAACGTGTGAGCTTCATGAACGATGTAGTTTGTTTGAGCAGAAAAGTGACTGCCTTACCTGAATTGAAGTCTTGCTTGAAGGAAGACTCAGAGCCTGGGATTTAACTCCATTTCTGAAAGCAAACACACAGCATAGTTCTTATCCATGGATCACCCTCTGCTTTAGAGCGAGAAGCACGCTCTTGCTTTCTAGAGTCTCTAAGACAGCAGGAAACGTGAGTTAGCCCAGAGCAAAAGAACGGTGTTTCCTACACATACGGACTATATGTAGTCTAAAACTTCTTCTGAAACAGATAGAATGCAATGGTCCTCTAACATCCAATGCTTGTCAGTTAAGATGAGAAACGTGTGTGCTTCGGGAAAGATGTAGTTCGTTTGAGCAGAAAAGTGACTGCCCTTACCTGAATTGAAGTCTTGCCTGTAGGAAGACTCAGAGCCTGGGATTTAACTCCATTTCTGAAGTAAAACACACAGCAGTGTAATCATCCATTCATCACACTCTGCTTTATAACAAGAAGCACGCTCTTGCTTTCTAGAGTCTCTAAGACAGCAGGAAACGTGATTTTGCTGAGAACAAAAGAACGGTGTTTCCTACACATACGGACGATATCTAGTTCAACTCTGCTTCTGAAACTGATACAAAGCAATGGTCCTCTAACATCCAATGCTTGTCAGTTAAGATGAGAAACGTGTGAGCTTTGTGAATGATGTAGTTCCTTTGAACTGAAAAGTGACTGCCCTTACCTGAAACGAAGTCTTGCTTGTAGTAAGACACAGAGCCTGGGATTTAACTCCATTTCTTAAGAGAAACACACAGCATAGTTCACATGCATGGATCACACTCTGCTTTAGAGCGAGAAGCACGCTCTTGCTTTTAGAGTCTCTAATATAGCAGGAAATCTGAGTGTGCCCAGAACAAAAGAACGGTGTTTCTACATATACGGACCATATGTAGTCCAAATCTGCTTCTGAAACTGATACAATGCACTGGTCTTCTAACATCCAATGCTTGTCAGTTAAGATGAGAATCGTGTGATCTTCGTTAACGATGTAGTTCGTTTGAGCAGAAAAGTGAATGCCCTTACCTGAAATGAAGTCTTGCTTGTAGGAAGACTCAGAGCCTGGGATTTAACTCCATTTCTGAAGGGAAACACACAGCAGTGTTCTCATCCATTAATCACACTCTGCTTTAGAACAAGAAGCACGCTCTTGCTTTCTAGAATCTCTAAGAGAGCAGGAAACGTGAGTTTGAAGAACAAAAGAACGGTGTTTCCTACACATACAGACCATATCTAGTCCAACTCTGCTTTGAAACTGGTACAAAGCACTGGTCCTCTAACATCCAATGCTTGTCTGTTAAGATGTGAAACGTGTAAGCTCCGTGAAAGATGTAGTTCGTTTGAGCTGAAAAGTGACTGCCCTTACCTGAAATGAAGTCTTGCTTGTTGGAAGACATAGAGCCTGGGATTTAACTCCTTTTCTGAAGGGAAACACACAGCATAGTTTTCTTCCATGGATCACACTCTGCTTTAGAGCGAGAAGCACGCTCTTGCTTTCTAAAATCTCTAAGACAGGAGGAAACGTGAGTGTGCTGTGAACAAAACAACGGTGTTTCCTACATATACGGACCATATCTAGACCAACTCTGCTTCTGAAACTGATACAAAGCACTGGTCCTCTAACATCCAGTGCTTGTCAGTTAAGATGAGAAACCTGTGAGCTTCGTGAACGATGTAGTTCCTTTGAGCAGAAAAGTGACTGCACTTACCTGAAACGAAGTCTTGCTTGTTGGGAGACACAGAGCATGGGATTTAACTCCATTTCTGAAGTGAAACACAAAGCATAGTCTCATCCATGGATCACACTCTGCTTTAGAGCGAGAAGCATGCTCTTGCTTTCTAGAGTCTCTAAGACAGCAGGAAACGTGAGTGTGCCCAGAACAAAAGATCAAGGTTTCCTACACATATGGATCATATGTAGTCCAACTCTGCTTCTGAAACTGATACAAAGCACTGACCCTCTAACATCCAATGCTTGTCAGTTAAGATGAGAAACGTGTGAGCTCAGTGAACGATGTAGTTCGTTTGAGCTGAAAAGTGACTGCCCTTACCTGAATCGTAGTCTTGCTTGTAGGAAGACTCAGAGCCTGGGATTTAACTCCATTTCTGAAGTAAAACACACAGCAGTGTAATCATCCATTGATCACACTCTGCTTTAGAAGAAGAAGCACACTCTTGCTTTCTAGAGTCTCTAATACAGCAGGAAACGTGATTTTGCTGAGAACAAATGAAGGTTGTTTCCTACACATACGGACATTATATAGTCCAAATCTGCTTCTTAAACTGATACAAAGCACTGGTCCTCTAACATCCAATGTTTGTCAGTTAAGATGGGAAACGTGTGAGCTTTGTGAATGATATAGTTCCTTTGAACTGAAAAGTGACTGCTCTTACCTGAAAAGAAGTCTTGCTTGTAGGAAGACACAGAGCCTGGGATTTAAGTCCATTTCTGAAGGGAAACACACAGCATAGTTCTCATCCATGGATCACACTCTGCTTTATAGCAAGAAGCACACTCTTGCTTTCTAGAGTTTCTAAGACAGCAGGAAATGTGAGTGTGCCCAGAACAAAAGAACGGTGTTTCCTACACATACGGACTATATGTAGTCCAAAATTTCTTCTGAAACTGATAGAATGCACTGGTCCTCTAACATCCAATGCTTGTCAGTTAAGATGAGAAACGTGTGAGCTTCGTCAAAGATGTAGTTCGTTTGAGCAGAAAAGTGACTGCCTTTACCTGAAACGAAGTCTTTCTTGTAGGGAGACTCAGAGCCTGGGATTTAACTCCTTTTCTGAAGTGAAACACACAGCATAGTTTTCATCCATGGATCACACTCTGCTTTAGAAGGAGAAGCACGCTCTTGCTTTCTAGAGACTCTAAGACAGCAGGAAACGTGAGTGTGCTGAGAAAAAAAAAACGGTGTTTCCTACACAGACGGACCATATCTAGTCGAAATCTGCTTCTGAAACTGATACAAAGCACTGGTCCTCTAACATCCAATGCTTGTCTGTTAAGATGAGAAACGTGTGAGCTTCATGAACGATGTAGTTCGTTTGAGCTGAAAAGTGACTGCCCTTACCTGAAACAAAATCTTGCTTGTAGGAAGACTCAGAGCCTGGGATTTAACTCCATTTCTGAAGGCAAACACACAGAATAGTTCTCATCCATGGAACACACTCTGCTTTAGAGTGAGAAGCACACTCTTGCTTTCTAGAGTCTCTAAGACAGCAGGAAACTTGAGTGTGCTGAGAACAAAAGAACGGTTTTTCCTACACATATGGACTATATGTGTCCAAAACTTCTTCTGAAACTGATTGACTTCCCTGGTCCTCTAACATCCAATGCTTGTCAGTTAAGATGAGAAACGTGTGAGCTTCATGAACGATGTAGTTCATTTGAGCAGAAAAGTGACTGCCCTCACCTGAAACGAAGTCTTGCTTGTAGGGAGACTCAGAGCCTGGGATTTAACTCCTTTTCTGAAGTGTAACACACAGCATAGTTTTCATCCATGGATCACACTCTGCTTTAGAAGGAGAAGCACGCTCTTGCTTTCTAGAGTCTCTAAGACAGCAGGAAACGTGAGTGTGCTGAGAAAAAAAAAACGGTGTTTCCTACACAGACGGACCATATCTAGTCCAAATCTGCTTCTTAAACTGATACAAAGCACTGGTCCTCTAACATCCAATGCTTGTCTGTTAAGATGAGATACGTGTGAGCTTCATGAACGATGTAGTTCTTTTGAGCAAAAAAGTGACTGCCCATACCTGAATTGAAGTCTTGCTTGTAGGAAGACTCAGAGCCTGGGATTTAACTCCATTTCTGAAGGGAAACACACAGCAGTGTTCTCATCCATTGATGACACTCTGCTTTAGAACAAGAAGCACGCTCTTGCTTTCTAGAATCTCTAACACAGCAGGAAACGTGAGTGTGCTGAGAACAAAAGAACGGTGTTTCCTACACATACAGACCATATCTAGTCCAACTCTGCTTCTGAAACTGATACAAAGCACTGACCCACTAACATCCAATGCTTGTCAGTTAAGATGGGAAACGTGTGAGCTTCATGAACGATGTAGTTCCTTTGAGCAGAAAAATGACAGCCCTTACCTGAATTGAAGTCTTGCTTGTAGGAAGACTCAGAGCCTGGGATTTAACTCCATTTCTGAAGTAAAACACACAGCAGTGTAATGATCCATTGATCACACTCTGCTTTAGAACAAGAAGCACACTCTTGCTTTCTGGAGTCTCTAATACAGCATGAACCGTGATTTTGCTGAGAACAAAAGAAGGGTGTTTCCTACACATACGGACATTATATAGTCCAACTCTGCTTCTGAAACTGATACAAAGCACTGGTCCTCTAACATCCAATGCTTGTCTGTTAAGGTGAGAAACGTGTGAGCTTCGTGAATGATGTAGTTCGTTTGAGCTGAAAAGTTACTGCCCTTACCTGAAACGAAGTCTTGCTTGTAGGAAGACTCAGAGCCTGGGATTTAACTCCATTTCTGAAGGCAAACACACAGCATAGTTCTCATCCATGGATCACACTCTTCTTTAGAGCGAGAAGCACGCTCTTGCTTTCTAGAGTCTCTAAGACAGCAGGAAACGTGAGTGTGCTGAGAACAAAAGATCGGTGTTTCCTACACTTATGGACCATATCTAGTCCAACTCTGCTTCTGAAACTGATAGAAAGCACTGGTCCTCTAACATCCAATGCTTGTCATTTAAGAAGATAAACGTGTGAGCTTCTGGAACGATGTAGTTCGTTTGAGCAGAAAAGTGACTGGCCTTACCTGAAACGAAGTCTTGCTTGGAGGAAGACTCAGAGCCTGGGATTTAACTCCATTTCTGAAGTGAAACACACAGCGTAGTTCTCATCCATGGATCACACTCTGCTTTAGAACAAGAAGCACACTCTTGCTTTCTAGAGTCTCTAAGACAGCAGGAAATCTGAGTGTGCCCAGAACAAAAGAACGGTGTTTCCTACACATACGGACTATATGTAGCCCAAACCTTCTTCTGAAACTGATAGAATGCACTGGTCCTCTAACATCCAATGCTTGTCAGTTAAGATGAGAAACGTGTGAGCTTCGTGAAAGATGTAGTTCGTTTGAGCAGAAAAGTGACTGCCCTTACCAGAAACGAAGTCTTGCTTGTAGGGAGACTCAGAGCCTGGGATTTAACTCCTTTTCTGAAGTGAAACACACAGCATAGTTTTCATCCATGGATCACACTCTGCTTTAGAACGAGAAGCACGCTCTTGCTTTCTAGAGTCTCTAAGACAGCAGGAAACGTGAGTGTGCTGAGAACAAAAGAACGGTGTTTCCTACACATACAGACCATATCTAGTCCAAATCTGCTTCTTAAACTGATACAAAGCACTGCCCCACTAACATCCAATGCTTGTCAGTTAAGATGGGAAACGTGTGAGCTTTGTGAACGATATAGTTCCTTTGAACTGAAAAGTGACTGCTCTTACCTGAAAAGAAATCTTGCTTGTAGGAAGACACAGAGCCTGGGATTTAAGTCCATTTCTGAAGGGAAACACACAGCATAGTTCTCATCCATGGATCACACTCTGCTTTATAGCAAGAAGCACACTCTTGCTTTCTAGAGTCTCTAAGACAGCAGGAAATGTGAGTGTGCCCAGAACAAAAGAACGGTGTTTCCTACACATACAGACCATATCTAGTCCAAATCTTCTTCTTAAACTGATACAAAGCACTGGTCCTCTAACATCCAATGCTTGTCTGTTAAGATGAGAAACATGTGAGCTTCATGAACGATGTAGTTCGTTTGAGCTCAAAAGTGACTGCCCTTACCTGAAACAAAGTTGCTTGTAGGAAGACTCAGAGCCTGGGATTTAACTCCATTTCTGAAGGCAAACACACAGAATAGTTCTCATCCATGGATCACACTCTGCTTTAGAGTGAGAAGCATGCTCTTGCTTTCTAGAGTCTCTAAGTCAGCAGGAAATTTGAGTGTGCCCAGAACAATAGAACGGTGTTTCCTACACATATGAACCATATCCAGTCCAAATCTGCTTCTGAAACTGATATAAAGCATTGACCCTCTAACATCCAATGCTTGTCAGTTAAGATGAGAAACGTGTGTGCTTCGGGAAAGATGTAGTTCGTTTGAGCAGAAAAGTGACTGCCCTTACCTGAATTGAAGTCTTGCCTGTAGGAAGACTCAGAGCCTGGGATTTAACTCCATTTCTGAAGTAAAACACACAGCAGTGTAATCATCCATTCATCACACTCTGCTTTATAACAAGAAGCACGCTCTTGCTTTCTAGAGTCTCTAAGACAGCAGGAAACGTGATTTTGCTGAGAACAAAAGAACGGTGTTTCCTACACATACGGACGATATCTAGTTCAACTCTGCTTCTGAAACTGATACAAAGCAATGGTCCTCTAACATCCAATGCTTGTCAGTTAAGATGAGAAACGTGTGAGCTTTGTGAATGATGTAGTTCCTTTGAACTGAAAAGTGACTGCCCTTACCTGAAACGAAGTCTTGCTTGTAGTAAGACACAGAGCCTGGGATTTAACTCCATTTCTTAAGAGAAACACACAGCATAGTTCACATGCATGGATCACACTCTGCTTTAGAGCGAGAAGCACGCTCTTGCTTTTAGAGTCTCTAATATAGCAGGAAATCTGAGTGTGCCCAGAACAAAAGAACGGTGTTTCTACATATACGGACCATATGTAGTCCAAATCTGCTTCTGAAACTGATACAATGCACTGGTCTTCTAACATCCAATGCTTGTCAGTTAAGATGAGAATCGTGTGATCTTCGTTAACGATGTAGTTCGTTTGAGCAGAAAAGTGAATGCCCTTACCTGAAATGAAGTCTTGCTTGTAGGAAGACTCAGAGCCTGGGATTTAACTCCATTTCTGAAGGGAAACACACAGCAGTGTTCTCATCCATTAATCACACTCTGCTTTAGAACAAGAAGCACGCTCTTGCTTTCTAGAATCTCTAAGAGAGCAGGAAACGTGAGTTTGAAGAACAAAAGAACGGTGTTTCCTACACATACAGACCATATCTAGTCCAACTCTGCTTTGAAACTGGTACAAAGCACTGGTCCTCTAACATCCAATGCTTGTCTGTTAAGATGTGAAACGTGTAAGCTCCGTGAAAGATGTAGTTCGTTTGAGCTGAAAAGTGACTGCCCTTACCTGAAATGAAGTCTTGCTTGTTGGAAGACATAGAGCCTGGGATTTAACTCCTTTTCTGAAGGGAAACACACAGCATAGTTTTCTTCCATGGATCACACTCTGCTTTAGAGCGAGAAGCACGCTCTTGCTTTCTAAAATCTCTAAGACAGGAGGAAACGTGAGTGTGCTGTGAACAAAACAACGGTGTTTCCTACATATACGGACCATATCTAGACCAACTCTGCTTCTGAAACTGATACAAAGCACTGGTCCTCTAACATCCAGTGCTTGTCAGTTAAGATGAGAAACCTGTGAGCTTCGTGAACGATGTAGTTCCTTTGAGCAGAAAAGTGACTGCACTTACCTGAAACGAAGTCTTGCTTGTTGGGAGACACAGAGCATGGGATTTAACTCCATTTCTGAAGTGAAACACAAAGCATAGTCTCATCCATGGATCACACTCTGCTTTAGAGCGAGAAGCATGCTCTTGCTTTCTAGAGTCTCTAAGACAGCAGGAAACGTGAGTGTGCCCAGAACAAAAGATCAAGGTTTCCTACACATATGGATCATATGTAGTCCAACTCTGCTTCTGAAACTGATACAAAGCACTGACCCTCTAACATCCAATGCTTGTCAGTTAAGATGAGAAACGTGTGAGCTCAGTGAACGATGTAGTTCGTTTGAGCTGAAAAGTGACTGCCCTTACCTGAATCGTAGTCTTGCTTGTAGGAAGACTCAGAGCCTGGGATTTAACTCCATTTCTGAAGTAAAACACACAGCAGTGTAATCATCCATTGATCACACTCTGCTTTAGAAGAAGAAGCACACTCTTGCTTTCTAGAGTCTCTAATACAGCAGGAAACGTGATTTTGCTGAGAACAAATGAAGGTTGTTTCCTACACATACGGACATTATATAGTCCAAATCTGCTTCTTAAACTGATACAAAGCACTGGTCCTCTAACATCCAATGTTTGTCAGTTAAGATGGGAAACGTGTGAGCTTTGTGAATGATATAGTTCCTTTGAACTGAAAAGTGACTGCTCTTACCTGAAAAGAAGTCTTGCTTGTAGGAAGACACAGAGCCTGGGATTTAAGTCCATTTCTGAAGGGAAACACACAGCATAGTTCTCATCCATGGATCACACTCTGCTTTATAGCAAGAAGCACACTCTTGCTTTCTAGAGTTTCTAAGACAGCAGGAAATGTGAGTGTGCCCAGAACAAAAGAACGGTGTTTCCTACACATACGGACTATATGTAGTCCAAAATTTCTTCTGAAACTGATAGAATGCACTGGTCCTCTAACATCCAATGCTTGTCAGTTAAGATGAGAAACGTGTGAGCTTCGTCAAAGATGTAGTTCGTTTGAGCAGAAAAGTGACTGCCTTTACCTGAAACGAAGTCTTTCTTGTAGGGAGACTCAGAGCCTGGGATTTAACTCCTTTTCTGAAGTGAAACACACAGCATAGTTTTCATCCATGGATCACACTCTGCTTTAGAAGGAGAAGCACGCTCTTGCTTTCTAGAGACTCTAAGACAGCAGGAAACGTGAGTGTGCTGAGAAAAAAAAAACGGTGTTTCCTACACAGACGGACCATATCTAGTCGAAATCTGCTTCTGAAACTGATACAAAGCACTGGTCCTCTAACATCCAATGCTTGTCTGTTAAGATGAGAAACGTGTGAGCTTCATGAACGATGTAGTTCGTTTGAGCTGAAAAGTGACTGCCCTTACCTGAAACAAAATCTTGCTTGTAGGAAGACTCAGAGCCTGGGATTTAACTCCATTTCTGAAGGCAAACACACAGAATAGTTCTCATCCATGGAACACACTCTGCTTTAGAGTGAGAAGCACACTCTTGCTTTCTAGAGTCTCTAAGACAGCAGGAAACTTGAGTGTGCTGAGAACAAAAGAACGGTTTTTCCTACACATATGGACTATATGTGTCCAAAACTTCTTCTGAAACTGATTGACTTCCCTGGTCCTCTAACATCCAATGCTTGTCAGTTAAGATGAGAAACGTGTGAGCTTCATGAACGATGTAGTTCATTTGAGCAGAAAAGTGACTGCCCTCACCTGAAACGAAGTCTTGCTTGTAGGGAGACTCAGAGCCTGGGATTTAACTCCTTTTCTGAAGTGTAACACACAGCATAGTTTTCATCCATGGATCACACTCTGCTTTAGAAGGAGAAGCACGCTCTTGCTTTCTAGAGTCTCTAAGACAGCAGGAAACGTGAGTGTGCTGAGAAAAAAAAAACGGTGTTTCCTACACAGACGGACCATATCTAGTCCAAATCTGCTTCTTAAACTGATACAAAGCACTGGTCCTCTAACATCCAATGCTTGTCTGTTAAGATGAGATACGTGTGAGCTTCATGAACGATGTAGTTCTTTTGAGCAAAAAAGTGACTGCCCATACCTGAATTGAAGTCTTGCTTGTAGGAAGACTCAGAGCCTGGGATTTAACTCCATTTCTGAAGGGAAACACACAGCAGTGTTCTCATCCATTGATGACACTCTGCTTTAGAACAAGAAGCACGCTCTTGCTTTCTAGAATCTCTAACACAGCAGGAAACGTGAGTGTGCTGAGAACAAAAGAACGGTGTTTCCTACACATACAGACCATATCTAGTCCAACTCTGCTTCTGAAACTGATACAAAGCACTGACCCACTAACATCCAATGCTTGTCAGTTAAGATGGGAAACGTGTGAGCTTCATGAACGATGTAGTTCCTTTGAGCAGAAAAATGACAGCCCTTACCTGAATTGAAGTCTTGCTTGTAGGAAGACTCAGAGCCTGGGATTTAACTCCATTTCTGAAGTAAAACACACAGCAGTGTAATGATCCATTGATCACACTCTGCTTTAGAACAAGAAGCACACTCTTGCTTTCTGGAGTCTCTAATACAGCATGAACCGTGATTTTGCTGAGAACAAAAGAAGGGTGTTTCCTACACATACGGACATTATATAGTCCAACTCTGCTTCTGAAACTGATACAAAGCACTGGTCCTCTAACATCCAATGCTTGTCTGTTAAGGTGAGAAACGTGTGAGCTTCGTGAATGATGTAGTTCGTTTGAGCTGAAAAGTTACTGCCCTTACCTGAAACGAAGTCTTGCTTGTAGGAAGACTCAGAGCCTGGGATTTAACTCCATTTCTGAAGGCAAACACACAGCATAGTTCTCATCCATGGATCACACTCTTCTTTAGAGCGAGAAGCACGCTCTTGCTTTCTAGAGTCTCTAAGACAGCAGGAAACGTGAGTGTGCTGAGAACAAAAGATCGGTGTTTCCTACACTTATGGACCATATCTAGTCCAACTCTGCTTCTGAAACTGATAGAAAGCACTGGTCCTCTAACATCCAATGCTTGTCATTTAAGAAGATAAACGTGTGAGCTTCTGGAACGATGTAGTTCATTTGAGCAGAAAAGTGACTGGCCTTACCTGAAACGAAGTCTTGCTTGGAGGAAGACTCAGAGCCTGGGATTTAACTCCATTTCTGAAGTGAAACACACAGCGTAGTTCTCATCCATGGATCACACTCTGCTTTAGAACAAGAAGCACACTCTTGCTTTCTAGAGTCTCTAAGACAGCAGGAAATCTGAGTGTGCCCAGAACAAAAGAACGGTGTTTCCTACACATACGGACTATATGTAGCCCAAACCTTCTTCTGAAACTGATAGAATGCACTGGTCCTCTAACATCCAATGCTTGTCAGTTAAGATGAGAAACGTGTGAGCTTCGTGAAAGATGTAGTTCGTTTGAGCAGAAAAGTGACTGCCCTTACCAGAAACGAAGTCTTGCTTGTAGGGAGACTCAGAGCCTGGGATTTAACTCCTTTTCTGAAGTGAAACACACAGCATAGTTTTCATCCATGGATCACACTCTGCTTTAGAACGAGAAGCACGCTCTTGCTTTCTAGAGTCTCTAAGACAGCAGGAAACGTGAGTGTGCTGAGAACAAAAGAACGGTGTTTCCTACACATACAGACCATATCTAGTCCAAATCTGCTTCTTAAACTGATACAAAGCACTGCCCCACTAACATCCAATGCTTGTCAGTTAAGATGGGAAACGTGTGAGCTTTGTGAACGATATAGTTCCTTTGAACTGAAAAGTGACTGCTCTTACCTGAAAAGAAATCTTGCTTGTAGGAAGACACAGAGCCTGGGATTTAAGTCCATTTCTGAAGGGAAACACACAGCATAGTTCTCATCCATGGATCACACTCTGCTTTATAGCAAGAAGCACACTCTTGCTTTCTAGAGTCTCTAAGACAGCAGGAAATGTGAGTGTGCCCAGAACAAAAGAACGGTGTTTCCTACACATACAGACCATATCTAGTCCAAATCTTCTTCTTAAACTGATACAAAGCACTGGTCCTCTAACATCCAATGCTTGTCTGTTAAGATGAGAAACATGTGAGCTTCATGAACGATGTAGTTCGTTTGAGCTCAAAAGTGACTGCCCTTACCTGAAACAAAGTTGCTTGTAGGAAGACTCAGAGCCTGGGATTTAACTCCATTTCTGAAGGCAAACACACAGAATAGTTCTCATCCATGGATCACACTCTGCTTTAGAGTGAGAAGCATGCTCTTGCTTTCTAGAGTCTCTAAGTCAGCAGGAAATTTGAGTGTGCCCAGAACAATAGAACGGTGTTTCCTACACATATGAACCATATCCAGTCCAAATCTGCTTCTGAAACTGATATAAAGCATTGACCCTCTAACATCCAATGCTTGTCAGTTAAGATGAGAAACGTGTGAGATCTGTGAACGACGTAGTTCGTTTGAGCAGAAAAGTGACTGTCCTTACCTGAAATGAAGTCTTGCTTGTAGGAAGACTCAGAGCCTGGGATTTAACTCCATTTCTGAAGGCAAACACACAGCATAGTTCTCATCCATGGATCACACTCTGCTTTAGAGCGAGAAGCACGCTATTGCTTTCTAGACTCTCTAAGACAGCAGGAAACCTGAGTGTGCTGAGAACAAAAGAACGGTGTTATCTACACATACGGACCATATCTGGTACATCTCATCTTCTGAAACTGATACAAAGCACTGGTCCTCTAAAATCCAATGCTTGTCATTTAAGATGGGAAAAGTGTGAGCTTCATGAACGATGTAGTTCGTTGGAGCAAAAAAGTGACTGCCCATACCTTAAAAGAAGTCTTGCTTGTACGCAGACTCAGAGCCTGGGATTTAACTCCATTTCTGAATTGAAACACACAGCAGTGTTCTCATCCATTGATCACACTCTGCTTTAGAATAAGAAGCACGCTCTTGCTTTTTAGAGTCTCTAAGACAGGAAAACATGATTGTGCTGAGAACAAAAGAACGGAGTTTCCTACACATACGGACCATATCTAGTCCAAATCTGCTTCTGAAACTGATACAAAGCAATGACCCTCTAACATCCAATGCTTGTCAGTTAGGATGGGAAACGTGTGAGCTTCATGAATGATGTTGTTCGTTTGAGCAGAAAAGTGACTGCCTTACCTGAATTGAAGTCTTGCTTGTAGGAAGACTCAGACCCTGGGATTTAACTCCATTTCTGAAGGCAAACACACAGCATAGTTCTTATCCATGGATCACACTCTGCTTTAGAGCGAGAAGCACTCTCTTGTCTTTAGAGTCTCTAATATAGCAGGAAATCTGAGTGTGCCCAGAACAAATTAATGGTGTTTCCTACATATATGGACCATATGTAGTCCAAATCTGCTTCTGAAACTGATACAATGCACTGGTCCTCTAACATCCAATGCTTGTCATTTAAGATGAGAATCGTGTGATCTTCGTTAACGATGTAGTTCGTTTGAGCAGAAAAGTGACTGCCCTTACCTGAAATGAAGTCTTGCTTGTAGGAAGACTCAGAGCCTGGGATTTAACTCCATTTCTGAAGGGAAACACACAGCAGTGTTCTCATCCATTAATCACACTCTGCTTTAGAACAAGAAGCACGCTCTTGCTTTCTAGAGTCTCTAAGACAGCAGGAAACGTGAGTTTGCTGAGAACAAAAGAACGGTTTTTCCTACACATACAGACCATATCTAGTCCAACTCTGCTTCTGAAACTGATACAAAGCACTGGTCCTCTAACATCCAATGCTTGTCTGTTAAGATGAGAAACGTGTAAGCTCCGTGAAAGATGTAGTTTGTTTGAGCTGAAAAGTGACTGCCCTTACCTGAAACGAAGTCTTGCTTGTTGGAAGACATAGAGCCTGGCATTTAACTCCTTTTCTGAAGGGAAACACACAGCATAGTTTTCATCCAAGGATCACACTCTGCTTTAGAACGAGAAGCACGCTCTTGCTTTCTAGAGTCTCTAAGACACCAGGAAACGTAAGTGTGCTGACAACAAAAGAACAGTGTTTCCTACACATACGGACCATATATAGTCCAAATCTGCTTCTTAAACTGATACAAAGCACTGGTCCTCTAACATCCAATGCTTGTCTGTTAAGATGAGAAACGTGTGAGCTTTGTGAACTATATAGTTCCTTTGAACTGAAAAGTGACTGCTCTTACCTGAAAAGAAGTCTTGCTTGTAGGAAGACACAGAGCCTGGGATTTAAGTCCATTTCGGAAGGGAAACACACAGCATAGTTCTCATCCATGGATCACACTCTGCTTTAGAGCAAGAAGCACACTCTTGCTTTCTAGAGTCTCTAAGACAGCAGGAAATGTGAGTGTGCCCAGAACAAAAGAACGGTGTTTCCTACACATACGGACTATATGTAGTCCAAAATTTCTTCTGAAACTGATAGAATGCACTGGTCCTCTAACATCCAATGCTTGTCAGTTAAGATGGGAAACGTGTGAGCTTCATGAACGATGTAGTTCCTTTGAGCAGAAAAGCAACTGTCCTTAACTGAAACGAAGTCTTGCTTGTAGGAAGACTCAGAGCATGGGATTTAACTCCATTTCTGAATTGAAACACACAGCAGTGTAATCATCCATTGATCACACTCTGCTTTAGAACAAGAAGCACACTCTTGCTTTCTAGAGTCTCTAATAGAGCAGGAAACGTGATTTTGCTGAGAACAAAAGAAGGGTGTTTCCTACACATACAGACATTATATAGTCCAACTCTGCTTCTTAAACTGATACAAAGCACTGGTCCTCTAACATCCAATGCTTGTCTGTTAAGGTGAGAAACGTGTGAGCTTCGTGAATGATGTAGTTAGTTTGAGCTGAAAAGTGACTGCCCTTACCTGAAACAAATTCTTGCTTGTAGGAAGACTCAGATCCTGGGATTTAACTCCATTTCTGATGGCAAACACACAGAATAGTTCTCATCCATGGATCACACTCTGCTTTAGAGCGAGAAGCATGCTCTTGCTTTCTAGAGTCTCTAAGACAGCAGGAAACTTGAGTGTGCTGAGAACAAAAGAAGGGTGTTTCCTACAGATACGGACTATATGTAGTCCAAAACTTCTTCTGAAACTGATTGAATGCACTGGTCCTCTAACATCCAATGCTTCTCAGTTATGATGAGAAACGTGTGAGCTTCGTCAAAGATGTAGTTCGTTTGAGCAGAAAAGTGACTGCCCTTACCTGAAACGAAGTCTTTCTTGTAGGGAGACTCAGAGACTGGGATTTAACACCTTTTCTGAAGTGAAACACACAGCATAGTTTTCATCCATGGATCACACTCTGCTTTAGAAGGAGAAGCACGCTCTTGCTTTCTAGAGTCTCTAAGACAGCAGGAAACGTGAGTGTACTGAGAAAAAAAAAACGGTGTTTCCTACACAGACGGACCATATCTAGTCGAAATCTGCTTCTTAAACTGATACAAAGCACTGGTCCTCTAACATCCAATGCTTGTCTGTTAAGATGAGGAACGTGTGAGCTTCTGGAACGATGTAGTTCGTTTGAGCTGAAAAGTGACTGCCCTTACCTGAACAAAGTCTTGCTTGTAGGAAGACTCAGAGCCTGGGATTTAACTCCATTTCTGAAGGCAAACACACAGAATAGTTCTCATCCATGGATCACACTCTGCTTTAGAGTGAGAAGCATGCTCTTGCTTTCTAGAGTCTCTAAGACAGCAGGAAACTTGAGTGTGCTGAGAACAAAAGAACGGCGTTTCCTACACATATGGACTATATGTAGTCCAAAACTTCTTCTGAAACTGATTGAATGCACTGGTCCTCTAACATCCAATGCTTGTCAGTTAAGATAAAAAACGTGTGAGCTTCGTTAACCATGTAGTTCATTTGAGCTGAAAAGTGACTGCCCTCACCTGAAACGAAGTCTTGCTTGTAGGGAGACTCAGAGCCTGGGATTTAACTCCTTTTCTGAAGTGTAACACACAGCATAGTTTTCATCCATGGATCACACTCTGCTTTAGAAAGAGAAGCACGCTCTTGCTTTCTAGAGTCTCTAAGACAGCAGGAAACGTGAGTGTGCTGAGAAAAAAAAACGGTGTTTCCTACACAGACGGACCATATCTAGTCCAAATCTGCTTCTTAAACTGATACAAAGCACTGGTCCTCTAACATCCAATGCTTGTGTGTTAAGATGAGAAACGTGTGAGCTTCATGAACGATGTAGTTCGTTTGAGCAAAAAAGTGACTGCCCATACCTGAATTGAAGTCTTGCTTGTAGGAAGACTCAGAGCCTGGGATTTAACTCCATTTCTGAAGGGAAACACACAGCAGTGTTCTCATCCATTGATGACACTCTGCTTTAGAACAAGAAGCACGCTCTTGCTTTCTAGAATCTCTAACACAGCAGGAAACGTGAGTGTGCTGAGAACAAAATAACGGTGTTTCCTACACATACAGACCATATCTAGTCCAACTCTGCTTCTGAAACTGATACAAAGCACTGACCCACTAACATCCAATGCTTGTCAGTTAAGATGGGAAACGTGTGAGCTTCATGAACGATGTAGTTCCTTTGAGCAGAAAAATGACAGCCCTTACCTGAATTGAAGTCTTGCTTGTAGGAAGACTCAGAGCCTGGGATTTAACTCCATTTCTGAAGTAAAACACACAGCAGTGTAATCATCCATTGATCACACTCTGCTTTAGAACAAGAAGCACACTCTTGCTTTCTAGAGTCTCTAATACAGCAGGAAACGTGATTTTGCTGAGAACAAAAGAAGGGTGTTTCCTACACATACGGACATTATATAGTCCAACTCTGCTTCTGAAACTGATACAAAGCACTAGTCCTCTAACATCCAATGCTTGTCTGTTAAGGTGAGAAACGTGTGAGCTTCGTGAACGATGTAGTTCGTTTGAGCTGAAAAGTGACTGCCCTTACCTGAAACGAATTCTTGCTTGTAGGAAGACTCAGAGCCTGGGATTTAACACCATTTCTGAAGGCAAACACACAGCATAGTTCTCATCCATGGATCACACTCTTCTTTAGAGCGAGAAGCACGCTCTTGCTTTCTAGAGTCTCTAAGACAGCAGGAAACGTGAGTGTGCTGAGAACAAAAGATCGGTGTTTCCTACACTTATGGACCATATCTAGTCCAACTCTGCTTCTGAAACTGATAGAAAGCACTGGTCCTCTAACATCCAATGCTTGTCATTTAAGAAGATAAACGTGTGAGCTTCTGGAACGATGTAGTTCGTTTGAGCAGAAAAGTGACTGGCCTTACCTGAAACGAAGTCTTGCTTGGAGGAAGACTCAGAGCCTGGGATTTAACTCCATTTCTGAAGTGAAACACACAGCGTAGTTCTCATCCATGGATCACACTCTGCTTTAGAACAAGAAGCACACTCTTGCTTTCTAGAGTCTCTAAGACACCAGGAAATCTGAGTGTGCCCAGAACAAAAGGACGGTGTTTGCTACACATACGGACTATATGTAGCCCAAACCTTCTTCTGAAACTGATAGAATGCACTGGTCCTCTAACATCCAATGCTTGTCAGTTAAGATGAGAAACGTGTGAGCTTCGTGAAAGATGTAGTTCGTTTGAGCAGAAAAGTGACTGCCCTTACCAGAAACGAAGTCTTGCTTGTAGGGAGACTCAGAGCCTGGGATTTAACCCCTTTTCTGAAGTGAAACACACAGCATAGTTTTCATCCATGGATCACACTCTGCTTTAGAACGAGAAGCACGCTCTTGCTTTCTAGAGTCTCTAAGACAGCAGGAAACGTGAGTGTGCTGAGAACAAAAGAACGGTGTTTCCTACACATACAGACCATATCTAGTCCAAATCTGCTTCTTAAACTGATACAAAGCACTGACCCACTAACATCCAATGCTTGTCAGTTAAGATGGGAAACGTGTGAGCTTTGTGAATGATATAGTTCCTTTGAACTGAAAAGTGACTGCTCTTACCTGAAAAGAAGTCTTGCTTGTAGGAAGACACAGAGCCTGGGATTTAAGTCCATTTCTGAAGGGAAACACACAGCATAGTTCTCAACCATGGATCACACTCTGCTTTAGAAGGAGAAGCACGCTCTTGCTTTCTAGAGACTCTAAGACAGCAGGAAACGTGAGTGTGCTGAGAAAAAAAAAACGGTGTTTCCTACACAGACGGACCATATCTAGTCGAAATCTGCTTCTGAAACTGATACAAAGCACTGGTCCTCTAACATCCAATGTTTGTCTGTTAAGATGAGAAACGTGTGAGCTTCATGAACCATGTAGTTCGTTTGAGCTGAAAAGTGACTGCCCTTACCTGAAACAAAATCTTGCTTATAGGAAGACTCAGAGCCTGGGATTTAACTCCATTTCTGAAGGCAAACACACAGAATAGTTCTCATCCATGGATCACACTCTGCTTTAGAGTGAGAAGCACACTCTTGCCTTCTAGAGTCTCTAAGACAGCAGGAAAATTGAGTGTGCTGAGAACAAAAGAACGGTGTTTCCTACACATATAGACTATATGTAGTCCAAAACTTCTTCTGAAACTGATTGACTGCCCTGGTCCTCTAACATCCAATGCTTGTCAGTTAAGATGAGAAACGTGTGTGCTTCGTGAACGATGTAGTTCATTTGAGCAGAAAAGTGACTGCCCTCACCTGAAACGAAGTCTTGCTTGTAGGGAGACTCAGAGCCTGGGATTTAACTCCTTTTCTGAAGTGTAACACACAGCATAGTTTTCATCCATGGATCACACTCTGCTTTAGAAGGAGAAGCACGCTCTTGCTTTCTAGAGTCTCTAAGACAGCAGGAAACGTGAGTGTGCTGAGAAAAAAAAAAACGGTGTTTCCTACACAGACGGACCATATCTAGTCCAAATCTGCTTCTTAAACTGATACAAAGCACTGGTCCTCTAACATCCAATGCTTGTCTGTTAAGATGAGAAACGTGTGAGCTTCATGAACGATGTAGTTCGTTTGAGCAAAAAAGTGACTGCCCATACCTGAATCTAAGTCTTGCTTGTAGGAAGACTCAGAGCCTGGGATTTAACTCCATTTCTGAAGTAAAACACACAGCAGTGTAATCATCCATTGATCACACTCTGCTTTAGAACAAGAAGCACACTCTTGCTTTCTAGAGTCTCTAATACAGCAGGAAACGTGATTTTGCTGAGAACATAAGAAGGGTGTTTCCTACACATACGGACATTATATAGTCCAACTCTGCTTCTGAAACTGATACAAAGCACTGGTCCTCTAACATCCAATGCTTGTCTGTTAAGGTGAGAAACGTGTGAGCTTCGTGAACGATGTAGTTCATTTGAGCTGAAAAGTGACTGCCCTTACCTGAAACGAAGTCTTGCTTGTAGGAAGACTCAGAGCCTGGGATTTAACTCCATTTCTGAGGCAAACACACAGCATAGTTCTCATCCATGGATCACACTCTGCTTTAGAGCAAGAAGCACACCCTTGCTTTCTAGAGTCTCTAAGACAGCAGGAAATCTGAGTGTGCCCAGAACAAAAGAACGGTGTTTCCTACACATACGGAGTATATGTAGCCCAAACCTTCTTCTGAAACTGATAGAATGCACTGGTCCTCTAACATCCAATGCTTGTCAGTTAAGATGAGAAACGTGTGAGCTTCGTGAAAGATGTAGTTCGTTTGAGCAGAAAAGTGACTGCCCTTACCAGAAACGAAGTCTTGCTTGTAGGGAGACTCTGAGCCTGGGATTTAACTCCTTTTCTGAAGTGAAACACACAGCATAGTTTTCATCCATGGATCACACTCTGCTTTAGAACGAGAAGCACGCTCTTGCTTTCTAGAGTCTCTAAGACAGCAGGAAACGTGAGTGTGCTGAGAACAAAAGAACGGTGTTTCCTACACATACAGACCATATCTAGTCCAAATCTGCTTCTTAAACTGATACAAAGCACTGGTCCTCTAACATCCAATGCTTGTCTGTTAAGATGAGAAACATGTGAGCTTCATGAACGATGTAGTTCGTTTGAGCTGAAAAGTGACTGCCCTTACCTGAAACAAAGTTGCTTGTAGGAAGACTCAGAGCCTGGGATTTAACTCCATTTCTGAAGGCAAACACACAGAATAGTTCTCATCCATGGATCACACTCTGCTTTAGAGTGAGAAGCATGCTCTTGCTTTCTAGAGTCTCTAAGTCAGCAGGAAATTTGAGTGTGCCCAGAACAATAGAACGGTGTTTCCTACACATATGGACCATATCCAGTCCAAATCTGCTTCTGAAACTGATATAAAGCATTGACCCTCTAACATCCAATGCTTGTCAGTTAAGATGAGAAACGTGTGAGATCTGTGAACGACGTAGTTTGTTTGCGCAGAAAAGTGACTGTCCTTACCTGAAATGAAGTCTTGCTTGTAGGAAGACTCAGAGACTGGGATTTAACTCCATTTCTGAAAGCAAACACACAGCATAGTTCTCATCCATGGATCACACTCTGCTTTAGAGCGAGAAGCACGCTATTGCTTTCTAGACTCTCTAAGACAGCAGGAAACCTGAGTGTGCTGAGAACAAAAGAACGGTGTTATCTACACATACGGACCATATCTGGTACATCTCATCTTCTGAAACTCATACAAAGCCCTGGTCCTCTAAAATCCAATGCTTGTCATTTAAGATGGGAAAAGTGTGAGCTTCATGAACGATGTAGTTCGTTGGAGCAAAAAAGTGACTGCCCATACCTTAAAAGAAGTCTTGCTTGTACGCAGACTCAGAGCCTGGGATTTAACTCCATTTCTGAATTGAAACACACAGCAGTGTTCTCATCCATTGATCACACTCTGCTTTAGAATAAGAAGCACGCTCTTGCTTTTTAGAGTCTCTAAGACAGGAAAACATGATTGTGCTGAGAACAAAAGAACGGAGTTTCCTACACATATGGACCATATCTAGTCCAAATCTGCTTCTGAAACTGATACAAAGCAATGACCCTCTAACATCCAATGCTTGTCAGTTAGGATGGGAAACGTGTGAGCTTCATGAACGATGTTGTTCGTTTGAGCAGAAAAGTGACTACCTTACCTGAATTGAAGTCTTGCTTGTAGGAAGACTCAGACCCTGGGATTTAACTCCATTTCTGAAGGCAAACACACAGCATAGTTCTTATCCATGGATCACACTCTGCTTTAGAGCGAGAAGCACGCTCTTGTCTTTAGAGTCTCTAATATAGCAGGAAATCTGAGTGTGCCCAGAACAAATTAACGGTGTTTCCTACATATACGGACCATATGTAGTCCAAATCTGCTTCTGAAACTGATACAATGCACTGGTCCTCTAACATCCAATGCTTGTCAGTTAAGATGAGAATCGTGTGATCTTCGTTAACGATGTAGTTCGTTTGAGCAGAAAAGTGACTGCCCTTACCTGAAATGAAGTCTTGCTTGTAGGAAGACTCAGAGCCTGGGATTTAACTCCATTTCTGAAGGGAAACACACAGCAGTGTTCTCATCCATTAATCACACTCTGCTTTAGAACAAGAAGCACGCTCTTGCTTTCTAGAGTCTCTAAGACAGCAGGAAACGTGAGTTTGCTGAGAACAAAAGAATGGTGTTTCCTACACATGCAGACCATATCTAGTCCAACTCTGCTTCTGAAACTGATACAAAGCACTGGTCCTCTAACATCTAATGCTTGTCTGTTAAGATGAGAAACGTGTAAGCTCCGTGAAAGATGTAGTTTGTTTGAGCTGAAAAGTGACTGCCCTTACCTGAAACGAAGTCTTGCTTGTAGGAAGACTCAGAGCCTGGGATTTAACTCCATTTCTGAAGTGAAACACACAGCTTTGTTTTCATCCATTGATCACACTCTGCTTTAGAACAAGAAGCACGCTCTTGCTTTCTAGAGTCTCTCAGAGAGCAGGAAACGTGAGTGTGCTTAGAACAAAACAACGGAGTTTCCTACATATACGGACCATATCTAGACCAACTCTGCTTCTGAAACTGATACAAAGCACTGGTCCTCTAACATCCAATGCTTGTCAGTTAAGATGAGAAACCTGTGAGCTTCGTGAACGATGTAGTTCCTTTGAGCAGAAAAGTGACTGCACTTACCTGAAACGAAGTCTTGCTTGGTGGGAGACACAGAGCATGGGATTTAACTCCATTTGTGAAGTGAAACACACAGCATAGTTCTCATCCATGGAACACACTCTGCTTTAGAGTGAGAAGCACGCTCTTGCTTTCTAGAGTCTCTAAGACAGCAGGAAACGTGAGTGTGCCCAGAACAAAAGATCGAAGTTTCCTAACACATACGGACCGTATGTAGTCCAACTCTGCTTCTGAAACTGATACAAAGCACTGACCCTCTAACATCCAATGCTTGTCAGTTAAGATGAGAAACGTGTGAGCTTCATGAACGATGTAGTTCTTTTGAGCAGAAAAGTGACTGCCCTTACCTGAATTGAAGTCTTGATTTTAGGAAGACTCAGAGCCTGGGATTTAACTCCATTTCTGAAGTAAAACACACAGCAGTGTAATCATCCAGTGATCACACTCTGCTCTAGAACAAGAAGCACGCTCTTGCTTTCTAGAGTCTCTAAGACAGCAGGAAACGTGAGTGTGCTGAGAACAAAAGAACGGTGTTTCCTACACATACGGAACTTATATAGTCCAACTCTGCTTCTGAAACTGATACAAAGCACTGGTCCTCTAACATCCAATGCTTGTCTGTTAAGGTGAGAAACGTGTGAGCTTCGTGAATGATGTAGTTAGTTTGAGCTGAAAAGTGACTGCCCTTACCTGAAACAAAGTCTTGCTTGTAGGAAGACTCAGATCCTGGGATTTAACTCCATTTCTGATGGCAAACACACAGAATAGTTCTCATCCATGGATCACACTCTGCTTTATAGCGAGAAGCAGGCTCTTGCTTTCTAGAGTCTCTAAGACAGCAGGAAACTTGAGTGTGCTGAGAACAAAAGAAGGGTGTTTCCTACACATACAGACTATATGTAGTCCAAAACATCATCTGAAACTGATTGAATGCACTGGTCCTCTAACATCCAATGCTTGTCAGTTAAGATGAGAAACGTGTTAGCTTCGTGAACGATGTAGTTCATTTGAGCAGAAAAGTGACTGCCCTCACCTGAAACGAAGACTTGCTTGTAGGGAGACTCAGAGCCTGGGATTTAACTCCTTTTCTGAAGTGAAACACACAGCATAGTTTTCATCCAAGGATCACACTCTGCTTTAGAACGAGAAGCACGCTCTTGCTTTCTAGAGTCTCTAAGACACCAGGAAACGTAAGTGTGCTGACAACAAAAGAACAGTGTTTCCTACACATACGGACCATATATAGTCCAAATCTGCTTCTTAAACTGATACAAAACACTGGTCCTCTAACATCCAATGCTTGTCTGTTAAGATGAGAAACGTGTGAGCTTTGTGAACTATATAGTTCCTTTGAACTGAAAAGTGACTGCTCTTACCTGAAAAGAAGTCTTGCTTGTAGGAAGACACAGAGCCTGGGATTTAAGTCCATTTCTGAAGGGAAACACACAGCATAGTTCTCATCCATGGATCACACTCTGCTTTAGAGCAAGAAGCACACTCTTGCTTTCTAGAGTCTCTAAGACATCAGGAAATGTGAGTGTGCCCAGAACAAAAGAACGGTGTTTCCTACACATACGGACTATATGTAGTCCAAATTTTCTTCTGAAACTGATAGAATGCACTGGTCCTCTAACATCCAATGCTTCTCAGTTAAGATGAGAAACGTGTGAGCTTCGTCAAAGATGTAGTTCGTTTGAGCAGAAAAGTGACTGCCCTTACCTGAAACGAAGTCTTTCTTGTAGGGAGACTCAGAGACTGGGATTTAACACCTTTTCTGAAGTGAAACACACAGCATAGTTTTCATCCATGGATCACACTCTGCTTTAGAAGGAGAAGCATGCTCTTGCTTTCTAGAGTCTCTAAGACAGCAGGAAACGTGAGTGTACTGAGAAAAAAAAAACGGTGTTTCCTACACAGACGGACCATATCTAGTCGAAATCTGCTTCTTAAACTGATACAAAGCACTGGTCCTCTAACATCCAATGCTTGTCTGTTAAGATGAGGAACGTGTGAGCTTCTGGAACGATGTAGTTCGTTTGAGCTGAAAAGTGACTGCCCTTACCTGAACAAAGTCTTGCTTGTAGGAAGACTCAGAGCCTGGGATTTAACTCCATTTCTGAAGGCAAACACACAGAATAGTTCTCATCCATGGATCACACTCTGCTTTAGAGTGAGAAGCATGCTCTTGCTTTCTAGAGTCTCTAAGACAGCAGGAAACTTGAGTGTGCTGAGAACAAAAGAACGGCGTTTCCTACACATATGGACTATATGTAGTCCAAAACTTCTTCTGAAACTGATTGAATGCACTGGTCCTCTAACATCCAATGCTTGTCAGTTAAGATAAAAAACGTGTGAGCTTCGTTAACCATGCAGTTCATTTGAGCAGAAAAGTGACTGCCCTCACCTGAAACGAGTTTTGCTTGTAGGGAGACTCAGAGCCTGGGATTTAACTCCTTTTCTGAAGTGTAACACACAGCATAATTTTCATCCATGGATCACACTCTGCTTTAGAAAGAGAAGCACGCTCTTGCTTTCTAGAGTCTCTAAGACAGCAGGAAACGTGAGTGTGCTGAGAACAAAAGAACGGTGCTTCCTACACATACAGACCATATCTAGTCCAACTCTGCTTCTGAAACTGATACAAAGCACTGACCCACTAACATCCAATGCTTGTCAGTTAAGATGGGAAACGTGTGAGCTTCATGAACGATGTAGTTCCTTTGAGCAGAAAAGCAACTGTCCTTAACTGAAATGAAGTCTTGCTTGTAGGAAGACTCAGAGCATGGGATTTAACTCCATTTCTGAATTGAAACACACAGCAGTGTAATCATCCATTGATCACACTCTGCTTTAGAACAAGAAGCACACTCTTGCTTTCTAGAGTCTCTAATACAGCAGGAAACGTGATTTTGCTGAAAACAAAAGAAGGGTGTTTCCTACACATACAGACATTATATAGTCCAACTCTGCTTCTGAAACTGATACAAAGCACTGGTCCTCTAACATCCAATGCTTGTCTGTTAAGGTGAGAAACGTGTGAGCTTCGTGAATGATGTAGTTAGTTTGAGCTGAAAAGTGACTGCCCTTACCTGAAACAAAGTCTTGCTTGTAGGAAGACTCAGATCCTGGGATTTAACTCCATTTCTGATGGCAAACACACAGAATAGTTCTCATCCATGGATCACACTCTGCTTTAGAGCGAGAAGCATGCTCTTGCTTTCTAGAGTTTCTAAGACAGCAGGAAACTTGAGTGTGCCTAGAACAAAAGAACGGTGTTTCCTACACATACGGACTATATGTAGTCCAAAACTTCTTCTGAAACTGATTCAATGCACTGGTCCTCTAACATCCAATGCTTGTCAGTTAAGATGAGAAACGTGTTAGCTTCGTGAACGATGTAGTTCATTTGAGCAGAAAAGTGACTGCCCTCACCTGAAACGAAGACTTGCTTGTAGGGAGACTCAGAGCCTGGGATTTAACTCCTTTTCTGAAGTGAAACACACAGCATAGTTTTCATCCAAGGATCACACTCTGCTTTAGAACGAGAAGCACGCTCTTGCTTTCTAGAGTCTCTAAGACACCAGGAAACGTAAGTGTGCTGACAACAAAAGAACAGTGTTTCCTACACATACGGACCATATATAGTCCAAATCTGCTTCTTAAACTGATACAAAACACTGGTCCTCTAACATCCAATGCTTGTCTGTTAAGATGAGAAACGTGTGAGCTTTGTGAACTATATAGTTCCTTTGAACTGAAAAGTGACTGCTCTTACCTGAAAAGAAGTCTTGCTTGTAGGAAGACACAGAGCCTGGGATTTAAGTCCATTTCTGAAGGGAAACACACAGCATAGTTCTCATCCATGGATCACACTCTGCTTTAGAGCAAGAAGCACACTCTTGCTTTCTAGAGTCTCTAAGACATCAGGAAATGTGAGTGTGCCCAGAACAAAAGAACGGTGTTTCCTACACATACGGACTATATGTAGTCCAAATTTTCTTCTGAAACTGATAGAATGCACTGGTCCTCTAACATCCAATGCTTCTCAGTTAAGATGAGAAACGTGTGAGCTTCGTCAAAGATGTAGTTCGTTTGAGCAGAAAAGTGACTGCCCTTACCTGAAACGAAGTCTTTCTTGTAGGGAGACTCAGAGACTGGGATTTAACACCTTTTCTGAAGTGAAACACACAGCATAGTTTTCATCCATGGATCACACTCTGCTTTAGAAGGAGAAGCATGCTCTTGCTTTCTAGAGTCTCTAAGACAGCAGGAAACGTGAGTGTACTGAGAAAAAAAAAACGGTGTTTCCTACACAGACGGACCATATCTAGTCGAAATCTGCTTCTTAAACTGATACAAAGCAATGGTCCTCTAACATCCAATGCTTGTCTGTTAAGATGAGGAACGTGTGAGCTTCTGGAACGATGTAGTTCGTTTGAGCTGAAAAGTGACTGCCCTTACCTGAACAAAGTCTTGCTTGTAGGAAGACTCAGAGCCTGGGATTTAACTCCATTTCTGAAGGCAAACACACAGAATAGTTCTCATCCATGGATCACACTCTGCTTTAGAGTGAGAAGCATGCTCTTGCTTTCTAGAGTCTCTAAGACAGCAGGAAACTTGAGTGTGCTGAGAACAAAAGAACGGCGTTTCCTACACATATGGACTATATGTAGTCCAAAACTTCTTCTGAAACTGATTGAATGCACTGGTCCTCTAACATCCAATGCTTGTCAGTTAAGATAAAAAACGTGTGAGCTTCGTTAACCATGTAGTTCATTTGAGCAGAAAAGTGACTGCCCTCACCTGAAACGAGTTTTGCTTGTAGGGAGACTCAGAGCCTGGGATTTAACTCCTTTTCTGAAGTGTAACACACAGCATAATTTTCATCCATGGATCACACTCTGCTTTAGAAAGAGAAGCACGCTCTTGCTTTCTAGAGTCTCTAAGACAGCAGGAAACGTGAGTGTGCTGAGAACAAAAGAACGGTGTTTCCTACACATACAGACCATATCTAGTCCAACTCTGCTTCTGAAACTGATACAAAGCACTGACCCACTAACATCCAATGCTTGTCAGTTAAGATGGGAAACGTGTGAGCTTCATGAACGATGTAGTTCCTTTGAGCAGAAAAGCAACTGTCCTTAACTGAAATGAAGTCTTGCTTGTAGGAAGACTCAGAGCATGGGATTTAACTCCATTTCTGAATTGAAACACACAGCAGTGTAATCATCCATTGATCACACTCTGCTTTAGAACAAGAAGCACACTCTTGCTTTCTAGAGTCTCTAATACAGCAGGAAACGTGATTTTGCTGAAAACAAAAGAAGGGTGTTTCCTACACATACAGACATTATATAGTCCAACTCTGCTTCTGAAACTGATACAAAGCACTGGTCCTCTAACATCCAATGCTTGTCTGTTAAGGTGAGAAACGTGTGAGCTTCGTGAATGATGTAGTTAGTTTGAGCTGAAAAGTGACTGCCCTTACCTGAAACAAAGTCTTGCTTGTAGGAAGACTCAGATCCTGGGATTTAACTCCATTTCTGATGGCAAACACACAGAATAGTTCTCATCCATGGATCACACTCTGCTTTAGAGCGAGAAGCATGCTCTTGCTTTCTAGAGTTTCTAAGACAGCAGGAAACTTGAGTGTGCCTAGAACAAAAGAACGGTGTTTCCTACACATACGGACTATATGTAGTCCAAAACTTCTTCTGAAACTGATTGAATGCACTGGTCCTCTAACATCCAATGCTTGTCAGTTAAGATGAGAAACGTGTGAGCTTCGTGAAAGATGTAGTTCGTTTGAGCAGAAAAGTGACTGCCCTTACCTGAAACGAAGTCTTTCTTGTAGGGAGACTCAGAGACTGGGATTTAACACCTTTTCTGAAGTGAAACACACAGCATAGTTTTCATCCATGGATCACACTCTGCTTTAGAAGAAGAAGCACGCTCTTGCTTTCTAGAGTCTCTAAGACAGCAGGAAACGTGAGTGTACTGAGAAAAAAAAAACGGTGTTTCCTACACAGACGGACCATATCTAGTCGAAATCTGCTTCTTAAACTGATACAAAGCACTGGTCCTCTAACATCCAATGCTTGTCTGTTAAGATGAGGAACGTGTGAGCTTCTGGAACGATGTAGTTCGTTTGAGCTGAAAAGTGACTGCCCTTACCTGAACAAAGTCTTGCTTGTAGGAAGACTCAGAGCCTGAGATTTAACTCCATTTCTGAAGGCAAACACACAGAATAGTTCTCATCCATGGATCACACTCTGCTTTAGAGTGAGAAGCATGCTCTTGCTTTCTAGAGTCTCTAAGACAGCAGGAAACTTGAGTGTGCTGAGAACAAAAGAACGGCATTTCCTACACATATGGACTATATGTAGTCCAAAACTTCTTCTGAAACTGATTGAATGCACTGGTCCTCTAACATCCAATGCTTGTCAGTTAAGATAAAAAACGTGTGAGCTTCGTTAACCATGTAGTTCATTTGAGCAGAAAAGTGACTGCCCTCACCTGAAACGAAGTCTTGCTTGTAGGGAGACTCAGAGCCTGGGATTTAACTCCTTTTCTGAAGTGTAACACACAGCATAGTTTTCATCCATGGATCACACTCTGCTTTAGAAAGAGAAGCACGCTCTTGCTTTCTAGAGTCTCTAAGACAGCAGGAAACATGAGTGTGCTGAGAAAAAAAAAACGGTGTTTCCTACACAGACAGACCATATCTAGTCCAAATCTGCTTCTGAAACTGATACAAAGCACTGGTCCTCTAACATCCAATGCTTGTCTGTTAAGATGAGAAACGTGTGAGCTTCATGAACGATGTAGTTCCTTTGAGCAGAAAAGTGACTGCCCTTACCTGAATTGAAGTCTTGCTTGTAGGAAGACTCAGAGCCTGGGATTTAACTCCAATTCTGAAGTAAAACACACAGCAGTGTAATCATCCAGTGATCACACTCTGCTTTAGAACAAGAAGCACGCTCTTGCTTTCTAGAGTCTCTAAGACAGCAGGAAACATGAGTGTGCTGAGAACAAAAGAACGGTGTTTCCTACACATACGGACCATATGTAGTCCAAATCTGCTTCTGAAACTGATACAAAGCACTGGTCCTCTGACATCCAATGCTTGTCAGTTAAGATGGGAAACGTGTGAGCTTCATGAACGATGTAGTTCGTTTGAGCAAAAAAGTGACTGCCCTTACCTGAATTGAAGTCTTGTTTGTAGGAAGACTCAGAGCCTGGGATTTAACTCCATTTCTGAAGGGAAACACACAGCAGTGTTCTCATCCATTGATGACACTCTGCTTTAGAACAAGAAGCACGCTCTTGCTTTCTAGAGTCTCTAACACAGCAGGAAACGTGAGTGTGCTGAGAACAAAAGAACGGTGTTTCCTACACATACAGACCATATCTAGTCCAACTCTGCTTCTGAATCTGATACAAAGCACTGACCCACTAACATCCAATGCTTGTCAGTTAAGATGGGAAACGTGTGAGCTTCATGAACGATGTAGTTCCTTTGAGCAGAAAAGCAACTGTCCTTAACTGAAACGAAGTCTTGCTTGTAGGAAGGCTCAGAGCATGGGATTTAACTCCATTTCTGAATTGAAACACACAGCAGTGTAATCATCCATTGATCACACTCTGCTTTAGAACAAGAAGCACACTCTTGCTTTCTAGAGTCTCTAATACAGCAGGAAACGTGATTTTGCTGAAAACAAAAGAACGGTGTTTCCTACACATACAGACATTATATAGTCCAACTCTGCTTCTGAAACTGATACAAAGCACTGGTCCTCTAACATCCAATGCTTGTCTGTTAAGGTGAGAAAGGTGTGAGCTTCGTGAATGATGTAGTTAGTTTGAGCTGAAAAGTGACTGCCCTTACCTGAAACAAAGTCTTGCTTGTAGGAAGACTCAGATCCTGGGATTTAACTCCATTTCTGATGGAAAACACACAGAATAGTTCTCATCCATGGATCACACTCTGCTTTAGAGCGAGAAGCATGCTCTTGCTTTCTAGAGTTTCTAAGACAGCAGGAAACTTGAGTGTGCTGAGAACAAAAGAAGGGTGTTTCCTACACATACGGACTATATGTAGTCCAAAACTTCTTCTGAAACTGATTGAATGCACTGGTCCTCTAACATCCAATGCTTGTCAGTTAAGATAAGAAACGTGTGAGCTTCTGGAACGATGTAGTTCATTTGAGCAGAAAAGTGACTGCCCTCACCTGAAACGAAGTCTTGCTTGTAGGGAGACTCAGAGCCTGGGATTTAACTCCTTTTGTGAAGTGAAACACACAGCATAGTTTTCATCCAAGGATCACACTCTGCTTTAGAACGAGAAGCACGCTCTTGCTTTCTAGAGTCTCTAAGACAGCAGGAAACGTAAGTGTGCTGACAACAAAAGAACAGTGTTTCCTACACATACGGACCATATATAGTCCAACTCTGCTTCTGAAACTGATACAAAGCACTGGTCCTCTAACATCCAATGCTCGTCTGTTAAGATGAGAAACGTGTGAGCTTTGTGAACTATATAGTTCCTTTGAACTGAAAAGTGACTGCTCTTACATGAAAAGAAGTCTTGCTTGTAGGAAGACACAGAGCCTGGGATTTAAGTCCATTTCTGAAGGGAAACACACAGCATAGTTCTCATCCATGGATCACACTCTGCTTTAGAGCAAGAAGCACACTCTTGCTTTCTAGACTCTCTAAGACAGCAGGAAATGTGAGTGTGCCCAGAACAAAAGAACGGTGTTTCTTACACATACGGACTATATGTAGTCCAAAGTTTCTTCTGAAACTGATAGAATGCACTGGTCCTCTAACATCCAATGCTTCTCAGTTAAGATGAGAAACGTGTGAGCTTCGTCAAAGATGTAGTTCGTTTGAGCAGAAAAGTGACTGCCCTTACCTGAAACGAAGTCTTTCTTGTAGGGAGACTCAGAGACTGGGATTTAACTCCTTTTCTGAAGTGAAACACACAGCATAGTTTTCATCCATGGATCACACTCTGCTATAGAAGGAGAAGCACGCTCTTGCTTTCTAGAGTCTCTAAGACAGCAGGAAACGTGAGTGTACTGAGAAAAAAAAACCGCGTTTCCTACACAGACGGACCATATCTAGTCGAAATCTGCTTCTTAAACTGATACAAAGCACTGGTCCTCTAACATCCAATGCTTGTCTGTTAAGATGAGGAACGTGTGAGCTTCTGGAACGATGTAGTTCGTTTGAGCTGAAAAGTGACTGCCCTTACCTGAAACAAAGTCTTGCTTGTAGGAAGACTCAGAGCCTGGGATTTAACTCCATTTCTGAAGGCAAACACACAGAATAGTTCTCATCCATGGATCACACTCTGCTTTAGAGTGAGAAGCATGCTCTTGCTTTCTAGAGTCTCTAAGACAGCAGGAAACTTGAGTGTGCTGAGAACAAAAGAACGGCGTTTCCTACACATATGGACTATATGTAGTCCAAAACTTCTTCTGAAACTGATTGAATTCACTGGTCCTCTACCGTCCAATGCTTGTCAGTTAAGATGAGAAACGTGTGAGCTTCGTAAACCATGTAGTTCATTTGAGCAGAAAAATGACTGCCCTCACCTGAAACGAAGTCTTGCTTGTAGGGAGACTCAGAGCCTGGGATTTAACTCCTTTTCTGAAGTGTAACACACAGCATAGTTTTCATCCATGGATCACACTCTGCTTTAGAAAGAGAAGCACGCTCTTGCTTTCTAGAGTCTCTAAGACAGCAGGAAACGTGAGTGTGCTGAGAAAAAAAAAACGGTGTTTCCTACACAGACGGACCATATCTAGTCCAAATCTGCTTCTTAAACTGATACAAAGCACTGGTCCTCTAAGATCCAATGCTTGTCTGTTAAGATGAGAAACGTGTGAGCTTCATGAACGATGTAGTTCTTTTGAGCAGAAAAATGACGGCCCTTACCTGAATTGAAGTCTTGCTTGTAGGAAGACTCAGAGCCTGGGAATTAACTCCATTTCTGAAGTTAAACACACAGCAGTGTACTCATCCATTGATCACACTCTGCTTTAGAACAAGAAGCACACTCTTGCTTTCTAGAGTCTCTAATACAGCATGAACCGTGATTTTGCTGAGAACAAAAGAAGGGTGTTTCCTACACATACGGACATTATATAGTCCAACTCTGCTTATGAAACTGATACAAAGCACTGGTCCTCTAACATCCAATGCTTGTCTGTTAAGGTGAGAAACGTGTGAGCTTCGTTAACCATGTAGTTCATTTGAGTAGAAAAATGATTGCCCTCACCTGAAATGAAGTCTTGCTTGTAGGGAGACTCAGAGCCTGGGATTTAACTCCTTTTCTGAAGTGTAACACACAGCATAGTTTTCATCCATGGATCACACTCTGCTTTAGAAAGAGAAGCACGCTCTTGCTTTCTAGAGTCTCTAAGACAGCAGGAAACGTGAGTGTGCTGAGAAAAAAAAAAAACGGTGTTTCCTACACAGACGGACCATATCTAGTCCAAATCTGCTTCTTAAACTGATACAAAGCACTGGTCCTCTAACATCCAATGCTTGTCTGTTAAGATGAGAAACGTGTGAGCTTCATGAACGATGTAGTTCTTTTGAGCAGAAAAATGACGGCCCTTACCTGAATTGAAGTCTTGCTTGTAGGAAGACTCAGAGCCTGCGAATTAACTCCATTTCTGAAGTAAAACACACAGCAGTGTAATGATCCATTGATCACACTCTCCTTTAGAACAAGAAGCACACTCTTGCTTTCTAGAGTCTCTAATACAGCATGAACCGTGATTTTGCTGAGAACAAAAGAAGGGTGTTTCCTACACATACGGACATTATATAGTCCAACTCTGCTTCTGAAACTGATACAAAGCACTGGTCCTCTAACATCCAATGCTTGTCAGTTAAGATAAGAAAATGTGAGCTTCTGGAACGATGTAGTTCATTTGAGCAGAAAAGTGACTGCCCTCACCTGAAACGAAGTCTTGCTTGTAGGGAGACTCAGAGCCTGGGATTTAACTCCTTTTGTGAAGTGAAACACACAGCATAGTTTTCATCCAAGGATCACACTCTGCTTTAGAACGAGAAGCACGCTCTTGCTTTCTAGAGTCTCTAAGACAGCAGGAAACGTAAGTGTGCTGACAACAAAAGAACAGTGTTTCCTACACATACGGACCATATATAGTCCAACTCTGCTTCTGAAACTGATACAAAGCACTGGTCCTCTAACATCCAATGCTCGTCTGTTAAGATGAGAAACGTGTGAGCTTTGTGAACTATATAGTTCCTTTGAACTGAAAAGTGACTGCTCTTACATGAAAAGAAGTCTTGCTTGTAGGAAGACACAGAGCCTGGGATTTAAGTCCATTTCTGAAGGGAAACACACAGCATAGTTCTCATCCATGGATCACACTCTGCTTTAGAGCAAGAAGCACACTCTTGCTTTCTAGACTCTCTAAGACAGCAGGAAATGTGAGTGTGCCCAGAACAAAAGAACGGTGTTTCTTACACATACGGACTATATGTAGTCCAAAGTTTCTTCTGAAACTGATAGAATGCACTGGTCCTCTAACATCCAATGCTTCTCAGTTAAGATGAGAAACGTGTGAGCTTCGTCAAAGATGTAGTTCGTTTGAGCAGAAAAGTGACTGCCCTTACCTGAAACGAAGTCTTTCTTGTAGGGAGACTCAGAGACTGGGATTTAACTCCTTTTCTGAAGTGAAACACACAGCATAGTTTTCATCCATGGATCACACTCTGCTATAGAAGGAGAAGCACGCTCTTGCTTTCTAGAGTCTCTAAGACAGCAGGAAACGTGAGTGTACTGAGAAAAAAAAACCGCGTTTCCTACACAGACGGACCATATCTAGTCGAAATCTGCTTCTTAAACTGATACAAAGCACTGGTCCTCTAACATCCAATGCTTGTCTGTTAAGATGAGGAACGTGTGAGCTTCTGGAACGATGTAGTTCGTTTGAGCTGAAAAGTGACTGCCCTTACCTGAAACAAAGTCTTGCTTGTAGGAAGACTCAGAGCCTGGGATTTAACTCCATTTCTGAAGGCAAACACACAGAATAGTTCTCATCCATGGATCACACTCTGCTTTAGAGTGAGAAGCATGCTCTTGCTTTCTAGAGTCTCTAAGACAGCAGGAAACTTGAGTGTGCTGAGAACAAAAGAACGGCGTTTCCTACACATATGGACTATATGTAGTCCAAAACTTCTTCTGAAACTGATTGAATTCACTGGTCCTCTACCGTCCAATGCTTGTCAGTTAAGATGAGAAACGTGTGAGCTTCGTAAACCATGTAGTTCATTTGAGCAGAAAAATGACTGCCCTCACCTGAAACGAAGTCTTGCTTGTAGGGAGACTCAGAGCCTGGGATTTAACTCCTTTTCTGAAGTGTAACACACAGCATAGTTTTCATCCATGGATCACACTCTGCTTTAGAAAGAGAAGCACGCTCTTGCTTTCTAGAGTCTCTAAGACAGCAGGAAACGTGAGTGTGCTGAGAAAAAAAAAACGGTGTTTCCTACACAGACGGACCATATCTAGTCCAAATCTGCTTCTTAAACTGATACAAAGCACTGGTCCTCTAAGATCCAATGCTTGTCTGTTAAGATGAGAAACGTGTGAGCTTCATGAACGATGTAGTTCTTTTGAGCAGAAAAATGACGGCCCTTACCTGAATTGAAGTCTTGCTTGTAGGAAGACTCAGAGCCTGGGAATTAACTCCATTTCTGAAGTTAAACACACAGCAGTGTACTCATCCATTGATCACACTCTGCTTTAGAACAAGAAGCACACTCTTGCTTTCTAGAGTCTCTAATACAGCATGAACCGTGATTTTGCTGAGAACAAAAGAAGGGTGTTTCCTACACATACGGACATTATATAGTCCAACTCTGCTTATGAAACTGATACAAAGCACTGGTCCTCTAACATCCAATGCTTGTCTGTTAAGGTGAGAAACGTGTGAGCTTCGTTAACCATGTAGTTCATTTGAGTAGAAAAATGACTGCCCTCACCTGAAACGAAGTCTTGCTTGTAGGGAGACTCAGAGCCTGGGATTTAACTCCTTTTCTGAAGTGTAACACACAGCATAGTTTTCATCCATGGATCACACTCTGCTTTAGAAAGAGAAGCACGCTCTTGCTTTCTAGAGTCTCTAAGACAGCAGGAAACGTGAGTGTGCTGAGAAAAAAAAAACGGTGTTTCCTACACAGACGGACCATATCTAGTCCAAATCTGCTTCTTAAACTGATACAAAGCACTGGTCCTCTAACATCCAATGCTTGTCTGTTAAGATGAGAAACGTGTGAGCTTCATGAACGATGTAGTTCTTTTGAGCAGAAAAATGACGGCCCTTACCTGAATTGAAGTCTTGCTTGTAGGAAGACTCAGAGCCTGCGAATTAACTCCATTTCTGAAGTAAAACACACAGCAGTGTAATGATCCATTGATCACACTCTCCTTTAGAACAAGAAGCACACTCTTGCTTTCTAGAGTCTCTAATACAGCATGAACCGTGATTTTGCTGAGAACAAAAGAAGGGTGTTTCCTACACATACGGACATTATATAGTCCAACTCTGCTTCTGAAACTGATACAAAGCACTGGTCCTCTAACATCCAATGCTTGTCTGTTAAGGTGAGAAACGTGTGAGCTTCGTGAACGATGTAGTTCGTTTGAGCTGAAAAGTGACTGGCCTTACCTGAAACGAAGTCTTGCTTGGAGGAAGACTCAGAGCCTGGGATTTAACTCCATTTCTGAAGTGAAACACACAGTGTAGTTCTCATCCATGGATCACAGTCTGCTTTAGAGCAAGAAGCACACTCTTGCTTTCTAGAGTCTCTAAGACAGCAGGAAATCTGAGTGTGCCCAGAACAAAAGAACGGTGTTTCCTACACATACGGACTATATGTAGCACAAACCTTATTCTGAAACTGATAGAATGCACTAGTCCTCTAACATCCAATGCTTGTCAGGTAAGATGAGAAACGTGTGAGCTTCGTGAAAGATGTAGTTCGTTTGAGCAGAAAAGTGACTGCCCTTACCAGAAACGAAGTCTTGCTTGTAGGGAGACTCAGAGCCTGGGATTTAACTCCTTTTCTGAAGTGAAACACACAGCATAGTTTTCATCCATGGATCACACTCTGCTTTAGAACGAGAAGCACGCTCTTGCTTTCTACAGTCTCTAAGACAGCAGGAAACGTGAGAGTGCTGAGAACAAAAGAATGGTGTTTCCTACACATACAGACCATATCTAGTCCAAATCTGCTTCTTAAACTGATACAAAGCACTGGTCCTCTAACATCCAATGCTTGTCTGTTAAGATGAGAAACGTGTGAGCTTCGTGAATAATATAGTTCCTTTGAACTGAAAAGTGACTGCCCTTACCCGAAAAGAAGTCTTGCTTGTAGGAAGACACAGAGCCTGGGATTTAAGTCCATTTCTGAAGGGAAACACACAGCATAGTTCTCATCCATGGACCATGCTCTGCTTTAGAGCGAGAACCACACTCTTGCTTTCTAGAGTCTCTAATACAGCAGGAAATCTGAGTGTGCCCAGAACAAAAGAACGGTGTTTCCTACACATACGGACCATATGTAGTCCAAATCTGCTTCTGAAACTGATACAAAGCATGGTCCTCTAACATCCAATGCTTGTCTGTTAAGATGAGAAACGTGTGAGCTTCGTGAACGATGTAGTTCGTTTGAGCTGAAAAGTGACTACCCTTACCTGAAACGAAGTCTTGCTTGTAGGAAGACACAGAGATTGGGATTTAACTCCATTTCTGAATGAAACACACAGCATAGTATTCATCCATGGGTCACACTGTGGTTAGAGCGAGAAGCACACTCTTGCTTTCTAGAGTCTCTAAGACAGCAGGAAATTTGCGTGTGCCCAGAACAATAGAACGGTGTTTCCTACACATATGGACCATATCCAGTCCAAATCTGCTTCTGAAACTGATATAAAGCATTGACCCTCTAACATCCAATGCTTGTCAGTTAAGATGAGAAACGTGTGAGCTCAGTGAACGATGTAGTTCGTTTGAGCAGAAAAGCAACTATCCTTACCTGAAACGAAGTCTTGCTTGTAGGAAGACTCAGAGCATGGGATTTAACTCCATTTCTGAAGGCAAACACACAGCATAGTTCTCATCCATGGATCACACTCTGCTTTAGAGTGAGAAGCACGCTCTTGCTTTCTAGAGTCTCTAAGACAGCAGGAAACGTGAGTGTGCTGAGAACAAAAGAACGGTGTTTCCTACACATACGGACCATATCTAGTCCAAATCTGCTTCTGAAACTGATACAAATCACTGGTCCTCTAACATCCAATGCTTGTCAGTTAAGATGGGAAACGTGTGAGCTTCATGAACGATGTAGTTCCTTTGAGCAGAAAAGCAACTGTCCTTAACTGAAACGAAGTCTTGCTTGTAGGAAGACTCAGAGCATGGGATTTAACTCCATTTCTGAATTGAAACACACAGCATTGTAATCACCCATTGATCACAATCTGCTTTAGAACAAGAAGCACACTCTTGCTTTCTAGAGTCTCTAATACAGCAGGAAACGTGATTTGGCTGAAAAGAAAAGAAGGGTGTTTCCTACACATACAGACATTATATAGTCCAACTCTGCTTCTGAAACTGATACAAAGCACTGGTCCTCTAACATCCAATGCTTGTCTGTTAAGGTGTGAAACGTGTGAGCTCCGTGAAAGATGTAGTTCGTTTGAGCTGAAAAGTGACTGCCCTTACCTGAAACGAAGTCTTGCTTGTAGGAAGACTCAGAGCCTGGGATTTAACTCCATTTCTGAAGGCAAACACACAGCATATTTCTCATCCATGGATCACACTCTGCTTTAGAGCGAGAAGCACGCTCTTGCTTTCTAGAGTCTCTAAGACAGCAGGAAACGTGAGTGTGCTGAGAACAAAAGAACGGTGTTTCCTACAATTATGGACCTTATCTAGTCCAACTTTGCTTCTGAAACTGATAGAAAGCACTGGTCCTCTAACATCCAATGCTTGTCAGTTAAGATGAGAAACGTGTGTGCTTCGTGAAAGATGTAGTACGTTTGAGCAGAAAAGTGACTGCACTTACCTGAAACGAAGTCTTGCTTGTAGGGAGACTCAGAGCCTGGGATTTAACTCCTTTTCTGAAGTGAAACACACAGCATAGTTTTCATCCATGGATCACACTCTGCTTTAGAACGAGAAGCAAGCTCTTGCTTTCTAGAGACTCTAAGACAGCAGGAAATGTGAGTGTGCTGTGAACAAAAGAACGGTGTTTCCTACACGTACAGACCATATCTAGTCCAAATCTGCTTCTTAAACTGATACAAATCACTGGTCCTCTAACATCCAAGGCTTGTCTGTTAAGATGAGAAACGTGTGAGCTTCGTGAATGATATAGTTCCTTTGAAGTGAAAAGTGACTGCCCTTACCCGAAAAGAAGTCTTGCTTGTAGGAAGACACATAGCCTGGGATTTAAGTCCATTTCTGAAGGGAAACACACAGCATTGTTCTCATCCATGGATCACGCTCTGCTTTAGAGCAAGAAGCACACTCTTGCTTTCTAGAGTCTCTAATACAGCAGGAAATCTGAGTGTGCCCAGAACAAAAGAACGGTGTTTCCTACACATACGGACCATATGTAGTCCAAATCTGCTTCTGAAACTGATACAAAGCACTGACCCTCTAACATCCAATGCTTGTCAGTTAAGATGGGAAACGTGTGAGCTTCATGAACGATGTAGTTCGTTTGAGCAGAAAAGTGACTGCCCTTCCCTGAATTGAAGTCTTGCTTGTAGGAAGACTCAGAGCCTGGGATTTAACTCCATTTCTGAAGTAAAACACACAGCAGTGTAATCATCCATTGATCACACTCTTCTTTAGAACAAGAAGCACGCTCTTGCTTTCTAGAGTCTCTAAGAAAGCAGGAAACGTGATTTTGCTGAGAACAAAAGAACGGTGTTTCCTACACATATGGATATTATATAGTCCAACTCTGCTTCTGAAACTGATACAAAGCACTGGTCCTCTAACATCCAATGCTTGTCTGCTAAGATGAGAAACGTGTGAGCTTCATGAACGATGTAGTTCGTTTGAGCAAAAAAGTGACTGCCCTTACCTGAATTGAAGTTTTGCTTGTAGGAAGACTCAGAGCCTGGGATTTAACTCCATTTCTGAAGGGAAACACACAGCAGTGTTCTCATCCATTGATGACACTCTGCTTTAGAACAAGAATCACGCTCTTGCTTTCTAGAGTCTCTAACACAGCAGGAAACGTGAGTGTGCGGAGAACAAAAGAACGGTGTTTCCTACACATACAGACCATATCTAGTCCAACTCTGCTTCTGAAACTGATACAAAGCACTGACCCACTAACATCCAATGCTTGTCAGTTAAGATGGGAAACGTGTGAGCTTCATGAACGATGTAGTTCCTTTGAGCAGAAAAATGACAGCCCTTACCTGAATTGAAGTCTTGCTTGTAGGAAGACTCAGAGCCTGGGATTTAACTCCATTTCTGAAGTAAAACACACAGCAGTGTAATCATCCATTGATCACACTCTGCTTTAGAACAAGAAGCACACTCTTGCTTTCTAGAGTCCCTAATAGAGCAGGAAACGTGATTTTGCTGAGAACAAAAGAAGGGTGTTTCCTACACATACGGACATTATATAGTCCAACTCTGCTTCTGAAACTGATACAAAGCACTGGTCCTCTAACATCCAATGCTTGTCTGTTAAGGTGAGAAACGTGTGAGCTTCGTGAACGATGTAGTTCGTTTGAGCTGAAAAGTGACTGCCCTTACCTGAAACCAAGTCTTCCTTGTAGGAAGACTCAGAGCCTGAGATTTAACTCCTTTTCTGAAGTGAAACACACAGCATAGTTTTCATCCATGGATCACACTCTGCTTTAGAACGAGAAGCAAGCTCTTGCTTTCTAGAGACTCTAAGACAGCAGGAAATGTGAGTGTGCTGTGAACAAAAGAACGGTGTTTCCTACACATACAGACCATATCTAGTCCAAATCTGCTTCTTAAACTGATACAAAGCACTGGTCCTCTAACATCCAAGGCTTGTCTGTTAAGATGAGAAACGTGTGAGCTTCGTGAATGATATAGTTCCTTTGAAGTGAAAAGTGACTGCCCTTACCCGAAAAGAAGTCTTGCTTGTAGGAAGACACATAGCCTGGGATTTTAGTCCATTTCTGAAGGGAAACACACAGCATAGTTCTCATCCATGGATCACGCTCTGCTTTAGAGCAAGAAGCACACTCTTGCTTTCTAGAGTCTCTAATACAGCAGGAAATCTGAGTGTGCCCAGAACAAAAGAACGGTGTTTCCTACACATACGGACCATATGTAGTCCAAATCTGCTTCTGAAACTGATACAAAGCACTGACCCTCTAACATCCAATGCTTGTCAGTTAAGATGGGAAACGTGTGAGCTTCATGAACGATGTAGTTCGTTTGAGCAGAAAAGTGACTGCCCTTCCCTGAATTGAAGTCTTGCTTGTAGGAAGACTCAGAGCCTGGGATTTAACTCCATTTCTGAAGTAAAACACACAGCAGTGTAATCATCCATTGATCACACTCTTCTTTAGAACAAGAGGCACGCTCTTGCTTTCTAGAGTCTCTAAGAAAGCAGGAAACGTGATTTTGCTGAGAACAAAAGAACGGTGTTTCCTACACATATGGATATTATATAGTCCAACTCTGCTTCTGAAACTGATACAAAGCACTGGTCCTCTAACATCCAATGCTTGTCTGCTAAGATGAGAAACGTGTGAGCTTCATGAACGATGTAGTTCGTTTGAGCAAAAAAGTGACTGCCCTTACCTGAATTGAAGTTTTGCTTGTAGGAAGACTCAGAGCCTGGGATTTAACTCCATTTCTGAAGGGAAACACACAGCAGTGTTCTCATCCATTGATGACACTCTGCTTTAGAACAAGAAGCACGCTCTTGCTTTCTAGAGTCTCTAACACAGCAGGAAACGTGAGTGTGCTGAGAACAAAAGAACGGTGTTTCCTACACATACAGACCATATCTAGTCCAACTCTGCTTATGAAACTGATACAAAGCACTGGTCCTCTAACATCCAATGCTTGTCTGTTAAGGTGAGAAACGTGTGAGCTTCGTTAACCATGTAGTTCATTTGAGTAGAAAAATGATTGCCCTCACCTGAAATGAAGTCTTGCTTGTAGGGAGACTCAGAGCCTGGGATTTAACTCCTTTTCTGAAGTGTAACACACAGCATAGTTTTCATCCATGGATCACACTCTGCTTTAGAAAGAGAAGCACGCTCTTGCTTTCTAGAGTCTCTAAGACAGCAGGAAACGTGAGTGTGCTGAGAAAAAAAAAAAACGGTGTTTCCTACACAGACGGACCATATCTAGTCCAAATCTGCTTCTTAAACTGATACAAAGCACTGGTCCTCTAACATCCAATGCTTGTCTGTTAAGATGAGAAACGTGTGAGCTTCATGAACGATGTAGTTCTTTTGAGCAGAAAAATGACGGCCCTTACCGGAATTGAAGTCTTGCTTGTAGTAAGACTCAGAGCCTGCGAATTAACTCCATTTCTGAAGTAAAACACACAGCAGTGTAATGATCCATTGATCACACTCTCCTTTAGAACAAGAAGCACACTCTTGCTTTCTAGATTCTCTAATACAGCATGAACCGTGATTTTGCTGAGAACAAAAGAAGGGTGTTTCCTACACATACGGACATTATATAGTCCAACTCTGCTTCTGAAACTGATACAAAGCACTGGTCCTCTAACATCCAATGCTTGTCAGTTAAGATAAGAAAATGTGAGCTTCTGGAACGATGTAGTTCATTTGAGCAGAAAAGTGACTGCCCTCACCTGAAACGAAGTCTTGCTTGTAGGGAGACTCAGAGCCTGGGATTTAACTCCTTTTGTGAAGTGAAACACACAGCATAGTTTTCATCCAAGGATCACACTCTGCTTTAGAACGAGAAGCACGCTCTTGCTTTCTAGAGTCTCTAAGACAGCAGGAAACGTAAGTGTGCTGACAACAAAAGAACAGTGTTTCCTACACATACGGACCATATATAGTCCAACTCTGCTTCTGAAACTGATACAAAGCACTGGTCCTCTAACATCCAATGCTCGTCTGTTAAGATGAGAAACGTGTGAGCTTTGTGAACTATATAGTTCCTTTGAACTGAAAAGTGACTGCTCTTACATGAAAAGAAGTCTTGCTTGTAGGAAGACACAGAGCCTGGGATTTAAGTCCATTTCTGAAGGGAAACACACAGCATAGTTCTCATCCATGGATCACACTCTGCTTTAGAGCAAGAAGCACACTCTTGCTTTCTAGACTCTCTAAGACAGCAGGAAATGTGAGTGTGCCCAGAACAAAAGAACGGTGTTTCTTACACATACGGACTATATGTAGTCCAAAGTTTCTTCTGAAACTGATAGAATGCACTGGTCCTCTAACATCCAATGCTTCTCAGTTAAGATGAGAAACGTGTGAGCTTCGTCAAAGATGTAGTTCGTTTGAGCAGAAAAGTGACTGCCCTTACCTGAAACGAAGTCTTTCTTGTAGGGAGACTCAGAGACTGGGATTTAACTCCTTTTCTGAAGTGAAACACACAGCATAGTTTTCATCCATGGATCACACTCTGCTATAGAAGGAGAAGCACGCTCTTGCTTTCTAGAGTCTCTAAGACAGCAGGAAACGTGAGTGTACGGAGAAAAAAAAACCGCGTTTCCTACACAGACGGACCATATCTAGTCGAAATCTGCTTCTTAAACTGATACAAAGCACTGGTCCTCTAACATCCAATGCTTGTCTGTTAAGATGAGGAACGTGTGAGCTTCTGGAACGATGTAGTTCGTTTGAGCTGAAAAGTGACTGCCCTTACCTGAAACAAAGTCTTGCTTGTAGGAAGACTCAGAGCCTGGGATTTAACTCCATTTCTGAAGGCAAACACACAGAATAGTTCTCATCCATGGATCACACTCTGCTTTAGAGTGAGAAGCATGCTCTTGCTTTCTAGAGTCTCTAAGACAGCAGGAAACTTGAGTGTGCTGAGAACAAAAGAACGGCGTTTCCTACACATATGGACTATATGTAGTCCAAAACTTCTTCTGAAACTGATTGAATTCACTGGTCCTCTACCGTCCAATGCTTGTCAGTTAAGATGAGAAACGTGTGAGCTTCGTAAACCATGTAGTTCATTTGAGCAGAAAAATGACTGCCCTCACCTGAAACGAAGTCTTGCTTGTAGGGAGACTCAGAGCCTGGGATTTAACTCCTTTTCTGAAGTGTAACACACAGCATAGTTTTCATCCATGGATCACACTCTGCTTTAGAAAGAGAAGCACGCTCTTGCTTTCTAGAGTCTCTAAGACAGCAGGAAACGTGAGTGTGCTGAGAAAAAAAAAACGGTGTTTCCTACACAGACGGACCATATCTAGTCCAAATCTGCTTCTTAAACTGATACAAAGCACTGGTCCTCTAAGATCCAATGCTTGTCTGTTAAGATGAGAAACGTGTGAGCTTCATGAACGATGTAGTTCTTTTGAGCAGAAAAATGACGGCCCTTACCTGAATTGAAGTCTTGCTTGTAGGAAGACTCAGAGCCTGGGAATTAACTCCATTTCTGAAGTTAAACACACAGCAGTGTACTCATCCATTGATCACACTCTGCTTTAGAACAAGAAGCACACTCTTGCTTTCTAGAGTCTCTAATACAGCATGAACCGTGATTTTGCTGAGAACAAAAGAAGGGTGTTTCCTACACATACGGACATTATATAGTCCAACTCTGCTTATGAAACTGATACAAAGCACTGGTCCTCTAACATCCAATGCTTGTCTGTTAAGGTGAGAAACGTGTGAGCTTCGTTAACCATGTAGTTCATTTGAGTAGAAAAATGACTGCCCTCACCTGAAACGAAGTCTTGCTTGTAGGGAGACTCAGAGCCTGGGATTTAACTCCTTTTCTGAAGTGTAACACACAGCATAGTTTTCATCCATGGATCACACTCTGCTTTAGAAAGAGAAGCACGCTCTTGCTTTCTAGAGTCTCTAAGACAGCAGGAAACGTGAGTGTGCTGAGAAAAAAAAAACGGTGTTTCCTACACAGACGGACCATATCTAGTCCAAATCTGCTTCTTAAACTGATACAAAGCACTGGTCCTCTAACATCCAATGCTTGTCTGTTAAGATGAGAAACGTGTGAGCTTCATGAACGATGTAGTTCTTTTGAGCAGAAAAATGACGGCCCTTACCTGAATTGAAGTCTTGCTTGTAGGAAGACTCAGAGCCTGCGAATTAACTCCATTTCTGAAGTAAAACACACAGCAGTGTAATGATCCATTGATCACACTCTCCTTTAGAACAAGAAGCACACTCTTGCTTTCTAGAGTCTCTAATACAGCATGAACCGTGATTTTGCTGAGAACAAAAGAAGGGTGTTTCCTACACATACGGACATTATATAGTCCAACTCTGCTTCTGAAACTGATACAAAGCACTGGTCCTCTAACATCCAATGCTTGTCTGTTAAGGTGAGAAACGTGTGAGCTTCGTGAACGATGTAGTTCGTTTGAGCTGAAAAGTGACTGGCCTTACCTGAAACGAAGTCTTGCTTGGAGGAAGACTCAGAGCCTGGGATTTAACTCCATTTCTGAAGTGAAACACACAGTGTAGTTCTCATCCATGGATCACAGTCTGCTTTAGAGCAAGAAGCACACTCTTGCTTTCTAGAGTCTCTAAGACAGCAGGAAATCTGAGTGTGCCCAGAACAAAAGAACGGTGTTTCCTACACATACGGACTATATGTAGCACAAACCTTATTCTGAAACTGATAGAATGCACTAGTCCTCTAACATCCAATGCTTGTCAGGTAAGATGAGAAACGTGTGAGCTTCGTGAAAGATGTAGTTCGTTTGAGCAGAAAAGTGACTGCCCTTACCAGAAACGAAGTCTTGCTTGTAGGGAGACTCAGAGCCTGGGATTTAACTCCTTTTCTGAAGTGAAACACACAGCATAGTTTTCATCCATGGATCACACTCTGCTTTAGAACGAGAAGCATGCTCTTGCTTTCTACAGTCTCTAAGACAGCAGGAAACGTGAGAGTGCTGAGAACAAAAGAATGGTGTTTCCTACACATACAGACCATATCTAGTCCAAATCTGCTTCTTAAACTGATACAAAGCACTGGTCCTCTAACATCCAATGCTTGTCTGTTAAGATGAGAAACGTGTGAGCTTCGTGAATAATATAGTTCCTTTGAACTGAAAAGTGACTGCCCTTACCCGAAAAGAAGTCTTGCTTGTAGGAAGACACAGAGCCTGGGATTTAAGTCCATTTCTGAAGGGAAACACACAGCATAGTTCTCATCCATGGACCATGCTCTGCTTTAGAGCGAGAACCACACTCTTGCTTTCTAGAGTCTCTAATACAGCAGGAAATCTGAGTGTGCCCAGAACAAAAGAACGGTGTTTCCTACACATACGGACCATATGTAGTCCAAATCTGCTTCTGAAACTGATACAAAGCATGGTCCTCTAACATCCAATGCTTGTCTGTTAAGATGAGAAACGTGTGAGCTTCGTGAACGATGTAGTTCGTTTGAGCTGAAAAGTGACTACCCTTACCTGAAACGAAGTCTTGCTTGTAGGAAGACACAGAGATTGGGATTTAACTCCATTTCTGAATGAAACACACAGCATAGTATTCATCCATGGGTCACACTGTGGTTAGAGCGAGAAGCACACTCTTGCTTTCTAGAGTCTCTAAGACAGCAGGAAATTTGCGTGTGCCCAGAACAATAGAACGGTGTTTCCTACACATATGGACCATATCCAGTCCAAATCTGCTTCTGAAACTGATATAAAGCATTGACCCTCTAACATCCAATGCTTGTCAGTTAAGATGAGAAACGTGTGAGCTCAGTGAACGATGTAGTTCGTTTGAGCAGAAAAGCAACTATCCTTACCTGAAACGAAGTCTTGCTTGTAGGAAGACTCAGAGCATGGGATTTAACTCCATTTCTGAAGGCAAACACACAGCATAGTTCTCATCCATGGATCACACTCTGCTTTAGAGTGAGAAGCACGCTCTTGCTTTCTAGAGTCTCTAAGACAGCAGGAAACGTGAGTGTGCTGAGAACAAAAGAACGGTGTTTCCTACACATACGGACCATATCTAGTCCAAATCTGCTTCTGAAACTGATACAAATCACTGGTCCTCTAACATCCAATGCTTGTCAGTTAAGATGGGAAACGTGTGAGCTTCATGAACGATGTAGTTCCTTTGAGCAGAAAAGCAACTGTCCTTAACTGAAACGAAGTCTTGCTTGTAGGAAGACTCAGAGCATGGGATTTAACTCCATTTCTGAATTGAAACACACAGCATTGTAATCACCCATTGATCACAATCTGCTTTAGAACAAGAAGCACACTCTTGCTTTCTAGAGTCTCTAATACAGCAGGAAACGTGATTTGGCTGAAAAGAAAAGAAGGGTGTTTCCTACACATACAGACATTATATAGTCCAACTCTGCTTCTGAAACTGATACAAAGCACTGGTCCTCTAACATCCAATGCTTGTCTGTTAAGGTGTGAAACGTGTGAGCTCCGTGAAAGATGTAGTTCGTTTGAGCTGAAAAGTGACTGCCCTTACCTGAAACGAAGTCTTGCTTGTAGGAAGACTCAGAGCCTGGGATTTAACTCCATTTCTGAAGGCAAACACACAGCATATTTCTCATCCATGGATCACACTCTGCTTTAGAGCGAGAAGCACGCTCTTGCTTTCTAGAGTCTCTAAGACAGCAGGAAACGTGAGTGTGCTGAGAACAAAAGAACGGTGTTTCCTACAATTATGGACCTTATCTAGTCCAACTTTGCTTCTGAAACTGATAGAAAGCACTGGTCCTCTAACATCCAATGCTTGTCAGTTAAGATGAGAAACGTGTGTGCTTCGTGAAAGATGTAGTACGTTTGAGCAGAAAAGTGACTGCACTTACCTGAAACGAAGTCTTGCTTGTAGGGAGACTCAGAGCCTGGGATTTAACTCCTTTTCTGAAGTGAAACACACAGCATAGTTTTCATCCATGGATCACACTCTGCTTTAGAACGAGAAGCAAGCTCTTGCTTTCTAGAGACTCTAAGACAGCAGGAAATGTGAGTGTGCTGTGAACAAAAGAACGGTGTTTCCTACACGTACAGACCATATCTAGTCCAAATCTGCTTCTTAAACTGATACAAAGCACTGGTCCTCTAACATCCAAGGCTTGTCTGTTAAGATGAGAAACGTGTGAGCTTCGTGAATGATATAGTTCCTTTGAAGTGAAAAGTGACTGCCCTTACCCGAAAAGAAGTCTTGCTTGTAGGAAGACACATAGCCTGGGATTTAAGTCCATTTCTGAAGGGAAACACACAGCATTGTTCTCATCCATGGATCACGCTCTGCTTTAGAGCAAGAAGCACACTCTTGCTTTCTAGAGTCTCTAATACAGCAGGAAATCTGAGTGTGCCCAGAACAAAAGAACGGTGTTTCCTACACATACGGACCATATGTAGTCCAAATCTGCTTCTGAAACTGATACAAAGCACTGACCCTCTAACATCCAATGCTTGTCAGTTAAGATGGGAAACGTGTGAGCTTCATGAACGATGTAGTTCGTTTGAGCAGAAAAGTGACTGCCCTTCCCTGAATTGAAGTCTTGCTTGTAGGAAGACTCAGAGCCTGGGATTTAACTCCATTTCTGAAGTAAAACACACAGCAGTGTAATCATCCATTGATCACACTCTTCTTTAGAACAAGAAGCACGCTCTTGCTTTCTAGAGTCTCTAAGAAAGCAGGAAACGTGATTTTGCTGAGAACAAAAGAACGGTGTTTCCTACACATATGGATATTATATAGTCCAACTCTGCTTCTGAAACTGATACAAAGCACTGGTCCTCTAACATCCAATGCTTGTCTGCTAAGATGAGAAACGTGTGAGCTTCATGAACGATGTAGTTCGTTTGAGCAAAAAAGTGACTGCCCTTACCTGAATTGAAGTTTTGCTTGTAGGAAGACTCAGAGCCTGGGATTTAACTCCATTTCTGAAGGGAAACACACAGCAGTGTTCTCATCCATTGATGACACTCTGCTTTAGAACAAGAATCACGCTCTTGCTTTCTAGAGTCTCTAACACAGCAGGAAACGTGAGTGTGCGGAGAACAAAAGAACGGTGTTTCCTACACATACAGACCATATCTAGTCCAACTCTGCTTCTGAAACTGATACAAAGCACTGACCCACTAACATCCAATGCTTGTCAGTTAAGATGGGAAACGTGTGAGCTTCATGAACGATGTAGTTCCTTTGAGCAGAAAAATGACAGCCCTTACCTGAATTGAAGTCTTGCTTGTAGGAAGACTCAGAGCCTGGGATTTAACTCCATTTCTGAAGTAAAACACACAGCAGTGTAATCATCCATTGATCACACTCTGCTTTAGAACAAGAAGCACACTCTTGCTTTCTAGAGTCCCTAATAGAGCAGGAAACGTGATTTTGCTGAGAACAAAAGAAGGGTGTTTCCTACACATACGGACATTATATAGTCCAACTCTGCTTCTGAAACTGATACAAAGCACTGGTCCTCTAACATCCAATGCTTGTCTGTTAAGGTGAGAAACGTGTGAGCTTCGTGAACGATGTAGTTCGTTTGAGCTGAAAAGTGACTGCCCTTACCTGAAACCAAGTCTTCCTTGTAGGAAGACTCAGAGCCTGAGATTTAACTCCTTTTCTGAAGTGAAACACACAGCATAGTTTTCATCCATGGATCACACTCTGCTTTAGAACGAGAAGCAAGCTCTTGCTTTCTAGAGACTCTAAGACAGCAGGAAATGTGAGTGTGCTGTGAACAAAAGAACGGTGTTTCCTACACATACAGACCATATCTAGTCCAAATCTGCTTCTTAAACTGATACAAAGCACTGGTCCTCTAACATCCAAGGCTTGTCTGTTAAGATGAGAAACGTGTGAGCTTCGTGAATGATATAGTTCCTTTGAAGTGAAAAGTGACTGCCCTTACCCGAAAAGAAGTCTTGCTTGTAGGAAGACACATAGCCTGGGATTTAAGTCCATTTCTGAAGGGAAACACACAGCATAGTTCTCATCCATGGATCACGCTCTGCTTTAGAGCAAGAAGCACACTCTTGCTTTCTAGAGTCTCTAATACAGCAGGAAATCTGAGTGTGCCCAGAACAAAAGAACGGTGTTTCCTACACATACGGACCATATGTAGTCCAAATCTGCTTCTGAAACTGATACAAAGCACTGACCCTCTAACATCCAATGCTTGTCAGTTAAGATGGGAAACGTGTGAGCTTCATGAACGATGTAGTTCGTTTGAGCAGAAAAGTGACTGCCCTTCCCTGAATTGAAGTCTTGCTTGTAGGAAGACTCAGAGCCTGGGATTTAACTCCATTTCTGAAGTAAAACACACAGCAGTGTAATCATCCATTGATCACACTCTTCTTTAGAACAAGAGGCACGCTCTTGCTTTCTAGAGTCTCTAAGAAAGCAGGAAACGTGATTTTGCTGAGAACAAAAGAACGGTGTTTCCTACACATATGGATATTATATAGTCCAACTCTGCTTCTGAAACTGATACAAAGCACTGGTCCTCTAACATCCAATGCTTGTCTGCTAAGATGAGAAACGTGTGAGCTTCATGAACGATGTAGTTCGTTTGAGCAAAAAAGTGACTGCCCTTACCTGAATTGAAGTTTTGCTTGTAGGAAGACTCAGAGCCTGGGATTTAACTCCATTTCTGAAGGGAAACACACAGCAGTGTTCTCATCCATTGATGACACTCTGCTTTAGAACAAGAAGCACGCTCTTGCTTTCTAGAGTCTCTAACACAGCAGGAAACGTGAGTGTGCTGAGAACAAAAGAACGGTGTTTCCTACACATACAGACCATATCTAGTCCAACTCTGCTTATGAAACTGATACAAAGCACTGGTCCTCTAACATCCAATGCTTGTCTGTTAAGGTGAGAAACGTGTGAGCTTCGTTAACCATGTAGTTCATTTGAGTAGAAAAATGATTGCCCTCACCTGAAATGAAGTCTTGCTTGTAGGGAGACTCAGAGCCTGGGATTTAACTCCTTTTCTGAAGTGTAACACACAGCATAGTTTTCATCCATGGATCACACTCTGCTTTAGAAAGAGAAGCACGCTCTTGCTTTCTAGAGTCTCTAAGACAGCAGGAAACGTGAGTGTGCTGAGAAAAAAAAAAAACGGTGTTTCCTACACAGACGGACCATATCTAGTCCAAATCTGCTTCTTAAACTGATACAAAGCACTGGTCCTCTAACATCCAATGCTTGTCTGTTAAGATGAGAAACGTGTGAGCTTCATGAACGATGTAGTTCTTTTGAGCAGAAAAATGACGGCCCTTACCTGAATTGAAGTCTTGCTTGTAGGAAGACTCAGAGCCTGCGAATTAACTCCATTTCTGAAGTAAAACACACAGCAGTGTAATGATCCATTGATCACACTCTCCTTTAGAACAAGAAGCACACTCTTGCTTTCTAGATTCTCTAATACAGCATGAACCGTGATTTTGCTGAGAACAAAAGAAGGGTGTTTCCTACACATACGGACA
>CATKUP010000786.1:0-66000 GCA_949786385.1 Onychomys leucogaster
TTGTATCAGTTTCAGAAACAGAGTTGAACTAGATATAGTCCGTGTGTAGGAAACAAGTTCTTTTGTTCTGAGCACACTCACGTTTCCCTCTGTATTAGAGACTCTAGAAAGCAAAAGCATGCTTCTTGCTCTAAAGCTGAACGTGTTTCATGGATGAGAACTGTGCCGCGTGTTTCCCTTCAGAAACGGAGTTAATGCCAGAAGTGTGTCTTCCTACAAGCAAGACTTCGTTTCAGGTAAAGGCAGTCACTTTTCACCTCAAACGAAGCTTCATTGTTCACGAATCTCACACGTTTCTCCCTCTTAACTGAAAAGCATTGGATGTTAGAGGACCTGTGGTTTGTATCAGTTTCAGAAACAGAGTAGAACTAGATATGGTCTGTGTGTGTGGGAAACACAGTTCTTTTGTTCTGAGCACACTCACGTTTACCTCTCTATTAGAGACTCTAGAAAGCAAGAGCGTGCTTCTTGCTCTAAAGCAGAGTGTGTTTCATGGAAGAGAACTGTGCCGTGTGTTTCCCTTCAGAAACGTTGTTAAATGCCAGGCGTGTGTCTTCCTACAAGCAAGACTTCTTTTAAGGTAAACGCAGTCACTTTTCAGCTCAAACGAAGCTTCATTGTTCACGAATCTCACACGTTTCTCCCTCTTAACTGAAAAGCATTGGATGTTAGAGGACCTGTTGTTTGTATCAGTTTCAGAAACAGAGTTGAACAAGATATGGTCTGTGTGTGTGGGAAACACAGTTCTTTTGTTCTGAGCACACTCACGTTTCCCTCTCTATTAGAGACTCTAGAAAGCAAGAGCATGCTTATTGCTCTAAAGCAGAGTGTGTTTCATGGATGAGAACTGTGCCTTGTGTTTCCCTTCAGAAACGGAGTTAAATGCCAGGCTCTGTGTCTTTCTTCAAGCAAGACTTCGTTTCAGGTAAACGCGGTCACTTTTCACCTCAAACGAATCTACATTGTTCACAAAGCCCACACGTTTCTCGCTCTTAACTGAAAAGCATTGGAGGTTAGAGGACCTGTGGTTTGTATCAGTTTCAGAAACAGAGTAGAACTAGATATGGTCTGTGTGTTTAGGAAACACAGTTCTTTTGTTCTGAGCACACTCACGTTTCCCTCTGTATTAGAGACTCTAGAAAGCAAGAGCGTGCTTCTTGCTCTAAAGCAGAGTGTGTTTCATGGAAGAAAACTGTGCCTTGTCTTTCCCTTCAGAAACGGAGTTAAATGCCAGGCTCTGTGTCTTTCTTCAAGCAAGACTTCGTTTTATGTAAACGCAGTCACTTTTCAGTTCAAACGAAGCTACATTGTTCACGAAGCTCACATGTTTCTTGCTCTTAACTGAAAAGCAATGGATGTTAGAGGACCTGTGGTTTGTATCAGTTTCAGAAACAGAGTTGAACTAGATATGTTCTGTGTGTGTAGGAAACACAGTTCTTTTATTCTGAGCACACTCACGTTTCCCTCTGTATTAGAGACTCTAGAAAGCAAGAGCGTGCTTCTTGCTCTAGAGCAGAATGTGTGTCATGGATGAGGACTGTGCCGTGTGTTTCCCTTCAGAAACTGAGTTAAATCCCAGAAGTGTGTCTTCCTACAAGCAAGACTTCGTTTCTGGTAAACGCTGTCACTTTTCAGCTCAAAAGAAGCTACATTGTTCACGAAGCTCACACGTTTCTTCCACTTTACTGAAAAGCATTGGATGTTAGACGACCTGTGGTTTGTATCAGTTTCACAAACGGAGTTGAACAGGATGTGGTCGGTGTGTGTAGGAAACACAGTACTTTTGTTCTGAGCACACTCATGTTTCCCTCTGTATTAGAGACTCTAGAAAGTAAGAGCGTGCTTCTTGCTCTAAAGCAGAGTGTGTTTCATGGAAAAGAACTGTGCCGTGTGTTTCCCTTCAGAAATGGAGTTAAATGCCAGGCATGTGTCTTCCTACAAGCAAGACTTCGTTTAAGGTAAACGCAGTCACTTTTCAGCTCAAATGAAGCTACATTGTTTACGAAGCTCACACGTTTCTCCCTCTTAACTGAAAAGCATTTGATGTTAGAGGACCTGCGGTTTGTATCAGTTTCAGAAACAGAGTTGAACTAGATATGGTCTGTGTGTGTGGGAAACACAGTTCTTTTGTTCTGAGCACACTCACGTTTCCCTCTCTATTAGAGACTCTAGAAAGCAAGAGCATGCTTCTTGCTCTAAAGCAGAGTGTGTTTCATGGATGAGAACTGTGCCTTGTGTTTCCCTTCAGAAACGGAGTTAAATGCCAGGCTCTGTGTCTTTCTTCAAGCAAGACTTCGTTTCAGGTAAACGCGGTCACTTTTCACCTCAAACGAATCTACATTGTTCACAAAGCCCACACGTTTCTCGCTCTTAACTGAAAAGCATTGGATGTTAGAGGACCTGTGGTTTGTATCAGTTTCAGAAACAGAGTAGAACTAGTTATGGTCTGTGTGTGTAGGAAACACAGTTCTTTTTTTCTGAGCACACTCACGTTTCCCTCTGTATTAGAGACTCTAGAAAGCAAGAGCGTGCTTCTTGCTCTAAAGCAGAGTGTGTTTCATGGAAGAGAACTGTGCCTTGTCTTTCCCTTCAGAAACGGAGTTAAATGCCAGGCTCTGTGTCTTTCTTCAAGCAAGACTTCGTTTCAGGTAAACGCGGTCACTTTTCACCTCAAACGAATCTACATTGTACACAAAGCCCACACGTTTCTCGCTCTTAACTGAAAAGCATTGGATGTTAGAGGACCTGTGGTTTGTATCAGTTTCAGAAACAGAGTAGAACTAGTTATGGTCTGTGTGTGTAGGAAACACAGTTCTTTTTTTCTGAGCACACTCACGTTTCCCTCTGTATTAGAGACTCTAGAAAGCAAGAGCGTGCTTCTTGCTCTAAAGCAGATTGTGTTTCATGGAAGAGAACTGTGCCGTGTGTTTCCCTTCAGAAACGGAGTTAAATGCCAGGCGTGTGTCTTCCTACAAGCAAGACTTCGTTTAAGGTAAACGCAGTCACTTTTCAGCTCAAACGAAGCTTCATTGTTCACGAATCTCACACGTTTCTCCCTCTTATCTGAAAAGCATTGGATGTTAGAGGACCTGTGGTTTGTATCAGTTTCAGAAACAGAGTTGAACTAGATATGGTCTGTGTGTGTAGGAAACACAGTTCTTTTGTTCTGAGCACACTCACGTTTCCCTCTGTATTAGAGACTCTAGAAAGCAAGAGCATGCTTCTTGCTCTAAAGCAGAGTGTGTTTCATGGATGAGAACTGTGCCTTGTGTTTCCCTTCAGAAACGGAGTTAAATCCCAGAAGTGTGTCTTCCTACAAGCAAGACTTCGTTTCAGGTAAACGCAGTCACTTTTCAGCTCAAACGAAGCTTCATTGTTCACGAATCTCACACGTTTCTCCCTCTTATCTGAAAAGCATTGGATGTTAGAGGACCTGTGGTTTGTATCAGTTTCAGAAACAGAGTAGAACTAGATATGGTCTGTGTGTGGAGTAAACACAGTTCTTTGGTTCTGACCACACTCACGTTTCCCTCTGTATTAGAGACTCTAGAAAGCAAGTGCGTGCTTCTTGCTCTAAAGCAGAGTGTGTTTCATGGAAGAGAACTGTGCCGTGTGTTTCCCTTCAGAAACGGAGTTAAATGCCAGGCGTGTGTCTTCCTACAAGCAAGACTTCGTTTAAGGTAAACGCAGTCACTTTTCAGCTCAAACGAAGCTTCATTGTTCACGAATCTCACACGTTTCTCCCTCTTAACTGAAAAGCATTGGATGTTTGAGGACCTGTGGTTTGTATCAGTTTCACAAACAGAGTAGAACTAGATATGGTCTGTGTGTGTGGGAAACACAGTTCTTTTGTTCTGAGCACACTCACGTTTCCCTCTCTATTAGAGACTCTAGAAAGCAAGAGCCTGCTTCTTGCTCTAAAGCAGAGTGTGTTTCATGGAAGAGAACTGTGCCGTGTGTTTCCCTTGAGAAACGGAGTTAAATGCCAGGCGTGTGTCTTCCTACAAGCAAGACTTCGTTTAAGGTAAACGCAGTCACTTTTCAGCTCAAACGAAGCTTCATTGTTCACGAAACTCACACGTTTCTCCCTCTTAACTGAAAAGCATTGGATGTTAGAGGACCTGTTGTTTGTATCAGTTTCAGAAACAGAGTAGAACTAGATATGGTCTGTGTGTGTGGGAAACACAGTTCTTTTGTTCTGAGCACACTCACGTTTCCCTCTCTATTAGAGACTCTAGAAAGCAAGAGCATGCTTCTTGCTCTAAAGCAGAGTGTGTTTCATGGATGAGAACTGTGCCTTGTGTTTCCCTTCAGAAACGGAGTTAAATGCCAGGCTCTGTGTCTTTCTTCAAGCAAGACTTCGTTTCAGGTAAACGCGGTCACTTTTCACCTCAAACGAATCTACATTGTTCACAAAGCCCACACGTTTCTCGCTCTTAACTGAAAAGCATTGGAGGTTAGAGGACCTGTGGTTTGTATCAGTTTCAGAAACAGAGTAGAACTAGATATGGTCTGTGTGTTTAGGAAACACAGTTCTTTTTTTCTGAGCACACTCACGTTTCCCTCTGTATTAGAGACTCTAGAAAGCAAGAGCGTGCTTCTTGCTCTAAAGCAGAGTGTGTTTCATGGAAGAAAACTGTGCCTTGTCTTTCCCTTCAGAAACGGAGTTAAATGCCAGGCTCTGTGTCTTTCTTCAAGCAAGACTTCGTTTTATGTAAACGCAGTCACTTTTCAGTTCAAACGAAGCTACATTGTTCACGAAGCTCACATGTTTCTTGCTCTTAACTGAAAAGCAATGGATGTTAGAGGACCTGTGGTTTGTATCAGTTTCAGAAACAGAGTTAAACTAGATATGGTCCGTGTGTAGGAAACACAGTTCTTTTGTTCTGAGCACACTCATGTTTCCCTCTGTATTAGAGACTCTAGAAAGCAAGAGCGTGCTTCTTGCTCTAAAGCAGAGTGTGTTTCATGGATGAGAACTGTGCCGTGTGTTTCCTTTCAGAAACGGAGTTAAATGCCAGGCTCTGTGTCTTTCTTCAAGCAAGACTTCGTTTCAGGTAAACGCAGTCACTTTTCACCTCAAACGAAGCTACATTGTTCACAAAGCCCACACGTTTCTCGCTCTTAACTGAAAAGCATTGGATGTTAGAGGACCTGTGGTTTGTATCAGTTTCAGAAACAGAGTAGAACTAGATATGGTCTGTGTGTGGAGTAAACACAGTTCTTTGGTTCTGACCACACTCACGTTTCCCTCTGTATTAGAGACTCTAGAAAGCAAGTGCGTGCTTCTTGCTCTAAAGCAGAGTGTGTTTCATGGAAGAGAACTGTGCCGTGTGTTTCCCTTCAGAAACGGAGTTAAATGCCAGGCGTGTGTCTTCCTACAAGCAAGACTTCGTTTAAGGTAAACGCAGTCACTTTTCAGCTCAAACGAAGCTTCATTGTTCACGAATCTCACACGTTTCTCCCTCTTAACTGAAAAGCATTGGATGTTTGAGGACCTGTGGTTTGTATCAGTTTCACAAACAGAGTAGAACTAGATATGGTCTGTGTGTGTGGGAAACACAGTTCTTTTGTTCTGAGCACACTCACGTTTCCCTCTCTATTAGAGACTCTAGAAAGCAAGAGCCTGCTTCTTGCTCTAAAGCAGAGTGTGTTTCATGGAAGAGAACTGTGCCGTGTGTTTCCCTTCAGAAACGGAGTTAAATGCCAGGCGTGTGTCTTCCTACAAGCAAGACTTCGTTTAAGGTAAACGCAGTCACTTTTCAGCTCAAACGAAGCTTCATTGTTCACGAATCTCACACGTTTCTCCCTCTTAACTGAAAAGCATTGGATGTTAGAGGACCTGTTGTTTGTATCAGTTTCAGAAACAGAGTAGAACTAGATATGGTCTGTGTGTGTGGGAAACACAGTTCTTTTGTTCTGAGCACACTCACGTTTCCCTCTCTATTAGAGACTCTAGAAAGCAAGAGCATGCTTCTTGCTCTAAAGCAGAGTGTGTTTCATGGATGAGAACTGTGCCTTGTGTTTCCCTTCAGAAACGGAGTTAAATGCCAGGCTCTGTGTCTTTCTTCAAGCAAGACTTCGTTTCAGGTAAACGCGGTCACTTTTCACCTCAAACGAATCTACATTGTTCACAAAGCCCACACGTTTCTCGCTCTTAACTGAAAAGCATTGGAGGTTAGAGGACCTGTGGTTTGTATCAGTTTCAGAAACAGAGTAGAACTAGATATGGTCTGTGTGTTTAGGAAACACAGTTCTTTTGTTCTGAGCACACTCACGTTTCCCTCTGTATTAGAGACTCTAGAAAGCAAGAGCGTGCTTCTTGCTCTAAAGCAGAGTGTGTTTCATGGAAGAGAACTGTGCCTTGTCTTTCCCTTCAGAAACGGAGTTAAATGCCAGGCTCTGTGTCTTTCTTCAAGCAAGACTTCGTTTCAGGTAAACGCGGTCACTTTTCACCTCAAACGAATCTACATTGTACACAAAGCCCACACGTTTCTCGCTCTTAACTGAAAAGCATTGGATGTTAGAGGACCTGTGGTTTGTATCAGTTTCAGAAACAGAGTAGAACTAGTTATGGTCTGTGTGTGTAGGAAACACAGTTCTTTTTTTCTGAGCACACTCACGTTTCCCTCTGTATTAGAGACTCTAGAAAGCAAGAGCGTGCTTCTTGCTCTAAAGCAGATTGTGTTTCATGGAAGAGAACTGTGCCGTGTGTTTCCCTTCAGAAACGGAGTTAAATGCCAGGCGTGTGTCTTCCTACAAGCAAGACTTCGTTTAAGGTAAACGCAGTCACTTTTCAGCTCAAACGAAGCTTCATTGTTCACGAATCTCACACGTTTCTCCCTCTTATCTGAAAAGCATTGGATGTTAGAGGACCTGTGGTTTGTATCAGTTTCAGAAACAGAGTTGAACTAGATATGGTCTGTGTGTGTAGGAAACACAGTTCTTTTGTTCTGAGCACACTCACGTTTCCCTCTGTATTAGAGACTCTAGAAAGCAAGAGCATGCTTCTTGCTCTAAAGCAGAGTGTGTTTCATGGATGAGAACTGTGCCTTGTGTTTCCCTTCAGAAACGGAGTTAAATCCCAGAAGTGTGTCTTCCTACAAGCAAGACTTCGTTTCAGGTAAACGCAGTCACTTTTCAGCTCAAAAGAAGCTACATTGTTCACGAAGCTCACACGTTTCTTCCACTTTACTGAAAAGCATTGGATGTTAGACGACCTGTGGTTTGTATCAGTTTCAGAAACGGAGTTGAACAGGATGTGGTCGGTGTGTGTAGGAAACACAGTACTTTTGTTCTGAGCACACTCATGTTTCCCTCTGTATTAGAGACTCTAGAAAGCAAGAGCGTGCTTCTTGCTCTAAAGCAGAGTGTGTTTCATGGATGAGAACTGTGCCGTGTGTTTCCTTTCAGAAACGGAGTTAAATGCCAGGCTCTGTGTCTTTCTTCAAGCAAGACTTCGTTTCAGGTAAACGCAGTCACTTTTCACCTCAAACGAAGCTACATTGTTCACAAAGCCCACACGTTTCTCGCTCTTAACTGAAAAGCATTGGATGTTAGAGGACCTGTGGTTTGTATCAGTTTCAGAAACAGAGTAGAACTAGATATGGTCTGTGTGTGGAGTAAACACAGTTCTTTGGTTCTGACCACACTCACGTTTCCCTCTGTATTAGAGACTCTAGAAAGCAAGTGCGTGCTTCTTGCTCTAAAGCAGAGTGTGTTTCATGGAAGAGAACTGTGCCGTGTGTTTCCCTTCAGAAACGGAGTTAAATGCCAGGCGTGTGTCTTCCTACAAGCAAGACTTCGTTTAAGGTAAACGCAGTCACTTTTCAGCTCAAACGAAGCTTCATTGTTCACGAATCTCACACGTTTCTCCCTCTTAACTGAAAAGCATTGGATGTTTGAGGACCTGTGGTTTGTATCAGTTTCACAAACAGAGTAGAACTAGATATGGTCTGTGTGTGTGGGAAACACAGTTCTTTTGTTCTGAGCACACTCACGTTTCCCTCTCTATTAGAGACTCTAGAAAGCAAGAGCCTGCTTCTTGCTCTAAAGCAGAGTGTGTTTCATGGAAGAGAACTGTGCCGTGTGTTTCCCTTCAGAAACGGAGTTAAATGCCAGGCGTGTGTCTTCCTACAAGCAAGACTTCGTTTAAGGTAAACGCAGTCACTTTTCAGCTCAAACGAAGCTTCATTGTTCACGAATCTCACACGTTTCTCCCTCTTAACTGAAAAGCATTGGATGTTAGAGGACCTGTTGTTTGTATCAGTTTCAGAAACAGAGTAGAACTAGATATGGTCTGTGTGTGTGGGAAACACAGTTCTTTTGTTCTGAGCACACTCACGTTTCCCTCTCTATTAGAGACTCTAGAAAGCAAGAGCATGCTTCTTGCTCTAAAGCAGAGTGTGTTTCATGGATGAGAACTGTGCCTTGTGTTTCCCTTCAGAAACGGAGTTAAATGCCAGGCTCTGTGTCTTTCTTCAAGCAAGACTTCGTTTCAGGTAAACGCGGTCACTTTTCACCTCAAACGAATCTACATTGTTCACAAAGCCCACACGTTTCTCGCTCTTAACTGAAAAGCATTGGAGGTTAGAGGACCTGTGGTTTGTATCAGTTTCAGAAACAGAGTAGAACTAGATATGGTCTGTGTGTTTAGGAAACACAGTTCTTTTTTTCTGAGCACACTCACGTTTCCCTCTGTATTAGAGACTCTAGAAAGCAAGAGCGTGCTTCTTGCTCTAAAGCAGAGTGTGTTTCATGGAAGAAAACTGTGCCTTGTCTTTCCCTTCAGAAACGGAGTTAAATGCCAGGCTCTGTGTCTTTCTTCAAGCAAGACTTCGTTTTATGTAAACGCAGTCACTTTTCAGTTCAAACGAAGCTACATTGTTCACGAAGCTCACATGTTTCTTGCTCTTAACTGAAAAGCAATGGATGTTAGAGGACCTGTGGTTTGTATCAGTTTCAGAAACAGAGTTAAACTAGATATGGTCCGTGTGTAGGAAACACAGTTCTTTTGTTCTGAGCACACTCATGTTTCCCTCTGTATTAGAGACTCTAGAAAGCAAGAGCGTGCTTCTTGCTCTAAAGCAGAGTGTGTTTCATGGATGAGAACTGTGCCGTGTGTTTCCTTTCAGAAACGGAGTTAAATGCCAGGCTCTGTGTCTTTCTTCAAGCAAGACTTCGTTTCAGGTAAACGCAGTCACTTTTCACCTCAAACGAAGCTACATTGTTCACAAAGCCCACACGTTTCTCGCTCTTAACTGAAAAGCATTGGATGTTAGAGGACCTGTGGTTTGTATCAGTTTCAGAAACAGAGTAGAACTAGATATGGTCTGTGTGTGGAGTAAACACAGTTCTTTGGTTCTGACCACACTCACGTTTCCCTCTGTATTAGAGACTCTAGAAAGCAAGTGCGTGCTTCTTGCTCTAAAGCAGAGTGTGTTTCATGGAAGAGAACTGTGCCGTGTGTTTCCCTTCAGAAACGGAGTTAAATGCCAGGCGTGTGTCTTCCTACAAGCAAGACTTCGTTTAAGGTAAACGCAGTCACTTTTCAGCTCAAACGAAGCTTCATTGTTCACGAATCTCACACGTTTCTCCCTCTTAACTGAAAAGCATTGGATGTTAGAGGACCTGTTGTTTGTATCAGTTTCAGAAACAGAGTAGAACTAGATATGGTCTGTGTGTGTGGGAAACACAGTTCTTTTGTTCTGAGCACACTCACGTTTCCCTCTCTATTAGAGACTCTAGAAAGCAAGAGCATGCTTCTTGCTCTAAAGCAGAGTGTGTTTCATGGATGAGAACTGTGCCTTGTGTTTCCCTTCAGAAACGGAGTTAAATGCCAGGCTCTGTGTCTTTCTTCAAGCAAGACTTCGTTTCAGGTAAACGCGGTCACTTTTCACCTCAAACGAATCTACATTGTTCACAAAGCCCACACGTTTCTCGCTCTTAACTGAAAAGCATTGGAGGTTAGAGGACCTGTGGTTTGTATCAGTTTCAGAAACAGAGTAGAACTAGATATGGTCTGTGTGTTTAGGAAACACAGTTCTTTTGTTCTGAGCACACTCACGTTTCCCTCTGTATTAGAGACTCTAGAAAGCAAGAGCGTGCTTCTTGCTCTAAAGCAGAGTGTGTTTCATGGAAGAAAACTGTGCCTTGTCTTTCCCTTCAGAAACGGAGTTAAATGCCAGGCTCTGTGTCTTTCTTCAAGCAAGACTTCGTTTTATGTAAACGCAGTCACTTTTCAGTTCAAACGAAGCTACATTGTTCACGAAGCTCACATGTTTCTTGCTCTTAACTGAAAAGCAATGGATGTTAGAGGACCTGTGGTTTGTATCAGTTTCAGAAACAGAGTTAAACTAGATATGGTCCGTGTGTAGGAAACACAGTTCTTTTGTTCTGAGCACACGCAAGTTTCCCTCTGTATTAGAGACTCTAGAAAGCAAGAGCGTGCTCCTTGCTCTAAAGCAGATAGTGTTTCATGGATGAGAACTGTGCCGTGTGTTTCCCTTCAGAAATGGAGTTATATGACAGGCTCTGTGCCTTCCTACAAGCAAGACTTCGTTTCAGGTAAACGCAGTCACTTTTGAGCTCAAACGAAGCTACATTGTTCACAAAGCTCACAAGTTTTTCGCTCTTAACTGAAAAGCATTGGATGTTAGAAGACCTGTGGTTTGTATCAGTTTCAGAAAAAGTGTTGAACTAGATATGTTCTGTGTGTGTAGGAAACACAGTTCTTTTATTCTGAGCACACTCACGTTTCCCTCTGTATTAGAGACTCTAGAAAGCAAGAGCGTGCTTCTTGCTCTAGAGCAGAATGTGTGTCATGGATGAGGACTGTGCCGTGTGTTTCCCTTCAGAAACTGAGTTAAATCCCAGAAGTGTGTCTTCCTACAAGCAAGACTTCGTTTCTGGTAAACGCTGTCACTTTTCAGCTCAAAAGAAGCTACATTGTTCACGAAGCTCACACGTTTCTTCCACTTTACTGAAAAGCATTGGATGTTAGACGACCTGTGGTTTGTATCAGTTTCACAAACGGAGTTGAACAGGATGTGGTCGGTGTGTGTAGGAAACACAGTACTTTTGTTCTGAGCACACTCATGTTTCCCTCTGTATTAGAGACTCTAGAAAGTAAGAGCGTGCTTCTTGCTCTAAAGCAGAGTGTGTTTCATGGAAAAGAACTGTGCCGTGTGTTTCCCTTCAGAAATGGAGTTAAATGCCAGGCATGTGTCTTCCTACAAGCAAGACTTCGTTTAAGGTAAACGCAGTCACTTTTCAGCTCAAATGAAGCTACATTGTTTACGAAGCTCACACGTTTCTCCCTCTTAACTGAAAAGCATTTGATGTTAGAGGACCTGCGGTTTGTATCAGTTTCAGAAACAGAGTTGAACTAGATATGGTCTGTGTGTGTGGGAAACACAGTTCTTTTGTTCTGAGCACACTCACGTTTCCCTCTCTATTAGAGACTCTAGAAAGCAAGAGCATGCTTCTTGCTCTAAAGCAGAGTGTGTTTCATGGATGAGAACTGTGCCTTGTGTTTCCCTTCAGAAACGGAGTTAAATGCCAGGCTCTGTGTCTTTCTTCAAGCAAGACTTCGTTTCAGGTAAACGCGGTCACTTTTCACCTCAAACGAATCTACATTGTTCACAAAGCCCACACGTTTCTCGCTCTTAACTGAAAAGCATTGGATGTTAGAGGACCTGTGGTTTGTATCAGTTTCAGAAACAGAGTAGAACTAGTTATGGTCTGTGTGTGTAGGAAACACAGTTCTTTTTTTCTGAGCACACTCACGTTTCCCTCTGTATTAGAGACTCTAGAAAGCAAGAGCGTGCTTCTTGCTCTAAAGCAGAGTGTGTTTCATGGAAGAGAACTGTGCCTTGTCTTTCCCTTCAGAAACGGAGTTAAATGCCAGGCTCTGTGTCTTTCTTCAAGCAAGACTTCGTTTCAGGTAAACGCGGTCACTTTTCACCTCAAACGAATCTACATTGTACACAAAGCCCACACGTTTCTCGCTCTTAACTGAAAAGCATTGGATGTTAGAGGACCTGTGGTTTGTATCAGTTTCAGAAACAGAGTAGAACTAGTTATGGTCTGTGTGTGTAGGAAACACAGTTCTTTTTTTCTGAGCACACTCACGTTTCCCTCTGTATTAGAGACTCTAGAAAGCAAGAGCGTGCTTCTTGCTCTAAAGCAGATTGTGTTTCATGGAAGAGAACTGTGCCGTGTGTTTCCCTTCAGAAACGGAGTTAAATGCCAGGCGTGTGTCTTCCTACAAGCAAGACTTCGTTTAAGGTAAACGCAGTCACTTTTCAGCTCAAACGAAGCTTCATTGTTCACGAATCTCACACGTTTCTCCCTCTTATCTGAAAAGCATTGGATGTTAGAGGACCTGTGGTTTGTATCAGTTTCAGAAACAGAGTTGAACTAGATATGGTCTGTGTGTGTAGGAAACACAGTTCTTTTGTTCTGAGCACACTCACGTTTCCCTCTGTATTAGAGACTCTAGAAAGCAAGAGCATGCTTCTTGCTCTAAAGCAGAGTGTGTTTCATGGATGAGAACTGTGCCTTGTGTTTCCCTTCAGAAACGGAGTTAAATCCCAGAAGTGTGTCTTCCTACAAGCAAGACTTCGTTTCAGGTAAACGCAGTCACTTTTCAGCTCAAAAGAAGCTACATTGTTCACGAAGCTCACACGTTTCTTCCACTTTACTGAAAAGCATTGGATGTTAGACGACCTGTGGTTTGTATCAGTTTCAGAAACGGAGTTGAACAGGATGTGGTCGGTGTGTGTAGGAAACACAGTACTTTTGTTCTGAGCACACTCATGTTTCCCTCTGTATTAGAGACTCTAGAAAGCAAGAGCGTGCTTCTTGCTCTAAAGCAGAGTGTGTTTCATGGATGAGAACTGTGCCATGTGTTTCCTTTCAGAAACGGAGTTAAATGCCAGGCTCTGTGTTTTTCTTCAAGCAAGACTTCGTTTCAGGTAAACGCAGTCACTTTTCACCTCAAACGAAGCTACATTGTTCACAAAGCCCACACGTTTCTCGCTCTTAACTGAAAAGCATTGGATGTTAGAGGACCTGTGGTTTGTATCAGTTTCAGAAACAGAGTAGAACTAGATATGGTCTGTGTGTGGAGTAAACACAGTTCTTTGGTTCTGACCACACTCACGTTTCCCTCTGTATTAGAGACTCTAGAAAGCAAGTGCGTGCTTCTTGCTCTAAAGCAGAGTGTGTTTCATGGAAGAGAACTGTGCCGTGTGTTTCCCTTCAGAAACGGAGTTAAATGCCAGGCGTGTGTCTTCCTACAAGCAAGACTTCGTTTAAGGTAAACGCAGTCACTTTTCAGCTCAAACGAAGCTTCATTGTTCACGAATCTCACACGTTTCTCCCTCTTAACTGAAAAGCATTGGATGTTTGAGGACCTGTGGTTTGTATCAGTTTCACAAACAGAGTAGAACTAGATATGGTCTGTGTGTGTGGGAAACACAGTTCTTTTGTTCTGAGCACACTCACGTTTCCCTCTCTATTAGAGACTCTAGAAAGCAAGAGCCTGCTTCTTGCTCTAAAGCAGAGTGTGTTTCATGGAAGAGAACTGTGCCGTGTGTTTCCCTTCAGAAACGGAGTTAAATGCCAGGCGTGTGTCTTCCTACAAGCAAGACTTCGTTTAAGGTAAACGCAGTCACTTTTCAGCTCAAACGAAGCTTCATTGTTCACGAATCTCACACGTTTCTCCCTCTTAACTGAAAAGCATTGGATGTTAGAGGACCTGTTGTTTGTATCAGTTTCAGAAACAGAGTAGAACTAGATATGGTCTGTGTGTGTGGGAAACACAGTTCTTTTGTTCTGAGCACACTCACGTTTCCCTCTCTATTAGAGACTCTAGAAAGCAAGAGCATGCTTCTTGCTCTAAAGCAGAGTGTGTTTCATGGATGAGAACTGTGCCTTGTGTTTCCCTTCAGAAACGGAGTTAAATGCCAGGCTCTGTGTCTTTCTTCAAGCAAGACTTCGTTTCAGGTAAACGCGGTCACTTTTCACCTCAAACGAATCTACATTGTTCACAAAGCCCACACGTTTCTCGCTCTTAACTGAAAAGCATTGGAGGTTAGAGGACCTGTGGTTTGTATCAGTTTCAGAAACAGAGTAGAACTAGATATGGTCTGTGTGTTTAGGAAACACAGTTCTTTTTTTCTGAGCACACTCACGTTTCCCTCTGTATTAGAGACTCTAGAAAGCAAGAGCGTGCTTCTTGCTCTAAAGCAGAGTGTGTTTCATGGAAGAAAACTGTGCCTTGTCTTTCCCTTCAGAAACGGAGTTAAATGCCAGGCTCTGTGTCTTTCTTCAAGCAAGACTTCGTTTTATGTAAACGCAGTCACTTTTCAGTTCAAACGAAGCTACATTGTTCACGAAGCTCACATGTTTCTTGCTCTTAACTGAAAAGCAATGGATGTTAGAGGACCTGTGGTTTGTATCAGTTTCAGAAACAGAGTTAAACTAGATATGGTCCGTGTGTAGGAAACACAGTTCTTTTGTTCTGAGCACACGCAAGTTTCCCTCTGTATTAGAGACTCTAGAAAGCAAGAGCGTGCTCCTTGCTCTAAAGCAGATAGTGTTTCATGGATGAGAACTGTGCCGTGTGTTTCCCTTCAGAAATGGAGTTATATGACAGGCTCTGTGCCTTCCTACAAGCAAGACTTCGTTTCAGGTAAACGCAGTCACTTTTGAGCTCAAACGAAGCTACATTGTTCACAAAGCTCACAAGTTTTTCGCTCTTAACTGAAAAGCATTGGATGTTAGAAGACCTGTGGTTTGTATCAGTTTCAGAAAAAGTGTTGAACTAGATATGTTCTGTGTGTGTAGGAAACACAGTTCTTTTATTCTGAGCACACTCACGTTTCCCTCTGTATTAGAGACTCTAGAAAGCAAGAGCGTGCTTCTTGCTCTAGAGCAGAATGTGTGTCATGGATGAGGACTGTGCCGTGTGTTTCCCTTCAGAAACTGAGTTAAATCCCAGAAGTGTGTCTTCCTACAAGCAAGACTTCGTTTCTGGTAAACGCTGTCACTTTTCAGCTCAAAAGAAGCTACATTGTTCACGAAGCTCACACGTTTCTTCCACTTTACTGAAAAGCATTGGATGTTAGACGACCTGTGGTTTGTATCAGTTTCAGAAACGGAGTTGAACAGGATGTGGTCGGTGTGTGTAGGAAACACAGTACTTTTGTTCTGAGCACACTCATGTTTCCCTCTGTATTAGAGACTCTAGAAAGTAAGAGCGTGCTTCTTGCTCTAAAGCAGAGTGTGTTTCATGGAAAAGAACTGTGCCGTGTGTTTCCCTTCAGAAATGGAGTTAAATGCCAGGCATGTGTCTTCCTACAAGCAAGACTTCGTTTAAGGTAAACGCAGTCACTTTTCAGCTCAAATGAAGCTACATTGTTTACGAAGCTCACACGTTTCTCCCTCTTAACTGAAAAGCATTTGATGTTAGAGGACCTGCGGTTTGTATCAGTTTCAGAAACAGAGTTGAACTAGATATGGTCTGTGTGTGTGGGAAACACAGTTCTTTTGTTCTGAGCACACTCACGTTTCCCTCTCTATTAGAGACTCTAGAAAGCAAGAGCATGCTTCTTGCTCTAAAGCAGAGTGTGTTTCATGGATGAGAACTGTGCCTTGTGTTTCCCTTCAGAAACGGAGTTAAATGCCAGGCTCTGTGTCTTTCTTCAAGCAAGACTTCGTTTCAGGTAAACGCGGTCACTTTTCACCTCAAACGAATCTACATTGTTCACAAAGCCCACACGTTTCTCGCTCTTAACTGAAAAGCATTGGATGTTAGAGGACCTGTGGTTTGTATCAGTTTCAGAAACAGAGTAGAACTAGTTATGGTCTGTGTGTGTAGGAAACACAGTTCTTTTTTTCTGAGCACACTCACGTTTCCCTCTGTATTAGAGACTCTAGAAAGCAAGAGCGTGCTTCTTGCTCTAAAGCAGAGTGTGTTTCATGGAAGAGAACTGTGCCTTGTCTTTCCCTTCAGAAACGGAGTTAAATGCCAGGCTCTGTGTCTTTCTTCAAGCAAGACTTCGTTTCAGGTAAACGCGGTCACTTTTCACCTCAAACGAATCTACATTGTACACAAAGCCCACACGTTTCTCGCTCTTAACTGAAAAGCATTGGATGTTAGAGGACCTGTGGTTTGTATCAGTTTCAGAAACAGAGTAGAACTAGTTATGGTCTGTGTGTGTAGGAAACACAGTTCTTTTTTTCTGAGCACACTCACGTTTCCCTCTGTATTAGAGACTCTAGAAAGCAAGAGCGTGCTTCTTGCTCTAAAGCAGATTGTGTTTCATGGAAGAGAACTGTGCCGTGTGTTTCCCTTCAGAAACGGAGTTAAATGCCAGGCGTGTGTCTTCCTACAAGCAAGACTTCGTTTAAGGTAAACGCAGTCACTTTTCAGCTCAAACGAAGCTTCATTGTTCACGAATCTCACACGTTTCTCCCTCTTATCTGAAAAGCATTGGATGTTAGAGGACCTGTGGTTTGTATCAGTTTCAGAAACAGAGTTGAACTAGATATGGTCTGTGTGTGTAGGAAACACAGTTCTTTTGTTCTGAGCACACTCACGTTTCCCTCTGTATTAGAGACTCTAGAAAGCAAGAGCATGCTTCTTGCTCTAAAGCAGAGTGTGTTTCATGGATGAGAACTGTGCCTTGTGTTTCCCTTCAGAAACGGAGTTAAATCCCAGAAGTGTGTCTTCCTACAAGCAAGACTTCGTTTCAGGTAAACGCAGTCACTTTTCAGCTCAAAAGAAGCTACATTGTTCACGAAGCTCACACGTTTCTTCCACTTTACTGAAAAGCATTGGATGTTAGACGACCTGTGGTTTGTATCAGTTTCAGAAACGGAGTTGAACAGGATGTGGTCGGTGTGTGTAGGAAACACAGTACTTTTGTTCTGAGCACACTCATGTTTCCCTCTGTATTAGAGACTCTAGAAAGCAAGAGCGTGCTTCTTGCTCTAAAGCAGAGTGTGTTTCATGGATGAGAACTGTGCCGTGTGTTTCCTTTCAGAAACGGAGTTAAATGCCAGGCTCTGTGTCTTTCTTCAAGCAAGACTTCGTTTCAGGTAAACGCAGTCACTTTTCACCTCAAACGAAGCTACATTGTTCACAAAGCCCACACGTTTCTCGCTCTTAACTGAAAAGCATTGGATGTTAGAGGACCTGTGGTTTGTATCAGTTTCAGAAACAGAGTAGAACTAGATATGGTCTGTGTGTGGAGTAAACACAGTTCTTTGGTTCTGACCACACTCACGTTTCCCTCTGTATTAGAGACTCTAGAAAGCAAGTGCGTGCTTCTTGCTCTAAAGCAGAGTGTGTTTCATGGAAGAGAACTGTGCCGTGTGTTTCCCTTCAGAAACGGAGTTAAATGCCAGGCGTGTGTCTTCCTACAAGCAAGACTTCGTTTAAGGTAAACGCAGTCACTTTTCAGCTCAAACGAAGCTTCATTGTTCACGAATCTCACACGTTTCTCCCTCTTAACTGAAAAGCATTGGATGTTTGAGGACCTGTGGTTTGTATCAGTTTCACAAACAGAGTAGAACTAGATATGGTCTGTGTGTGTGGGAAACACAGTTCTTTTGTTCTGAGCACACTCACGTTTCCCTCTCTATTAGAGACTCTAGAAAGCAAGAGCCTGCTTCTTGCTCTAAAGCAGAGTGTGTTTCATGGAAGAGAACTGTGCCGTGTGTTTCCCTTCAGAAACGGAGTTAAATGCCAGGCGTGTGTCTTCCTACAAGCAAGACTTCGTTTAAGGTAAACGCAGTCACTTTTCAGCTCAAACGAAGCTTCATTGTTCACGAATCTCACACGTTTCTCCCTCTTAACTGAAAAGCATTGGATGTTAGAGGACCTGTTGTTTGTATCAGTTTCAGAAACAGAGTAGAACTAGATATGGTCTGTGTGTGTGGGAAACACAGTTCTTTTGTTCTGAGCACACTCACGTTTCCCTCTCTATTAGAGACTCTAGAAAGCAAGAGCATGCTTCTTGCTCTAAAGCAGAGTGTGTTTCATGGATGAGAACTGTGCCTTGTGTTTCCCTTCAGAAACGGAGTTAAATGCCAGGCTCTGTGTCTTTCTTCAAGCAAGACTTCGTTTCAGGTAAACGCGGTCACTTTTCACCTCAAACGAATCTACATTGTTCACAAAGCCCACACGTTTCTCGCTCTTAACTGAAAAGCATTGGAGGTTAGAGGACCTGTGGTTTGTATCAGTTTCAGAAACAGAGTAGAACTAGATATGGTCTGTGTGTTTAGGAAACACAGTTCTTTTTTTCTGAGCACACTCACGTTTCCCTCTGTATTAGAGACTCTAGAAAGCAAGAGCGTGCTTCTTGCTCTAAAGCAGAGTGTGTTTCATGGAAGAAAACTGTGCCTTGTCTTTCCCTTCAGAAACGGAGTTAAATGCCAGGCTCTGTGTCTTTCTTCAAGCAAGACTTCGTTTTATGTAAACGCAGTCACTTTTCAGTTCAAACGAAGCTACATTGTTCACGAAGCTCACATGTTTCTTGCTCTTAACTGAAAAGCAATGGATGTTAGAGGACCTGTGGTTTGTATCAGTTTCAGAAACAGAGTTAAACTAGATATGGTCCGTGTGTAGGAAACACAGTTCTTTTGTTCTGAGCACACGCAAGTTTCCCTCTGTATTAGAGACTCTAGAAAGCAAGAGCGTGCTCCTTGCTCTAAAGCAGATAGTGTTTCATGGATGAGAACTGTGCCGTGTGTTTCCCTTCAGAAATGGAGTTATATGACAGGCTCTGTGCCTTCCTACAAGCAAGACTTCGTTTCAGGTAAACGCAGTCACTTTTGAGCTCAAACGAAGCTACATTGTTCACAAAGCTCACAAGTTTTTCGCTCTTAACTGAAAAGCATTGGATGTTAGAAGACCTGTGGTTTGTATCAGTTTCAGAAAAAGTGTTGAACTAGATATGTTCTGTGTGTGTAGGAAACACAGTTCTTTTATTCTGAGCACACTCACGTTTCCCTCTGTATTAGAGACTCTAGAAAGCAAGAGCGTGCTTCTTGCTCTAGAGCAGAATGTGTGTCATGGATGAGGACTGTGCCGTGTGTTTCCCTTCAGAAACTGAGTTAAATCCCAGAAGTGTGTCTTCCTACAAGCAAGACTTCGTTTCTGGTAAACGCTGTCACTTTTCAGCTCAAAAGAAGCTACATTGTTCACGAAGCTCACACGTTTCTTCCACTTTACTGAAAAGCATTGGATGTTAGACGACCTGTGGTTTGTATCAGTTTCAGAAACGGAGTTGAACAGGATGTGGTCGGTGTGTGTAGGAAACACAGTACTTTTGTTCTGAGCACACTCATGTTTCCCTCTGTATTAGAGACTCTAGAAAGTAAGAGCGTGCTTCTTGCTCTAAAGCAGAGTGTGTTTCATGGGAAAGAACTGTGCCGTGTGTTTCCCTTCAGAAATGGAGTTAAATGCCAGGCATGTGTCTTCCTACAAGCAAGACTTCGTTTAAGGTAAACGCAGTCACTTTTCAGCTCAAATGAAGCTACATTGTTTACGAAGCTCACACGTTTCTCCCTCTTAACTGAAAAGCATTTGATGTTAGAGGACCTGCGGTTTGTATCAGTTTCAGAAACAGAGTTGAACTAGATATGGTCTGTGTGTGTGGGAAACACAGTTCTTTTGTTCTGAGCACACTCACGTTTCCCTCTCTATTAGAGACTCTAGAAAGCAAGAGCATGCTTCTTGCTCTAAAGCAGAGTGTGATTCATGGATGAGAACTGTGCCTTGTGTTTCCCTTCAGAAACGGAGTTAAATGCCAGGCTCTGTGTCTTTCTTCAAGCAAGACTTCGTTTCAGGTAAACGCGGTCACTTTTCACCTCAAACGAATCTACATTGTTCACAAACCCACACGTTTCTCGCTCTTAACTGAAAAGCATTGGATGTTAGAGGACCTGTGGTTTGTATCAGTTTCAGAAACAGAGTAGAACTAGATATGGTCTGTGTGTGTAAGAAACACAGTTCTTTTTTTCTGAGCACACTCACGTTTCCCTCTGTATTAGAGACTCTAGAAAGCAAGAGCGTGCTTCTTGCTCTAGAGCAGAATGTGTGTCATGGATGAGGACTGTGCCGTGTGTTTCCCTTCAGAAACTGAGTTAAATCCCAGAAGTGTGTCTTCCTACAAGCAAGACTTCGTTTCTGGTAAACGCTGTCACTTTTCAGCTCAAAAGAAGCTACATTGTTCACGAAGCTCATACGTTTCTTCCACTTTACTGAAAAGCATTGGATGTTAGACGACCTGTGGTTTGTATCAGTTTCAGAAACGGAGTTGAACAGGATGTGGTCGGTGTGTGTAGGAAACACAGTACTTTTGTTCTGAGCACACTCATGTTTCCCTCTGTATTAGAGACTCTAGAAAGCAAGAGCGTGCTTCTTGCTCTAAAGCAGAGTGTGTTTCATGGATGAGAACTGTGCCGTGTGTTTCCTTTCAGAAACGGAGTTAAATGCCAGGCTCTGTGTCTTTCTTCAAGCAAGACTTCGTTTCAGGTAAACGCAGTCACTTTTCACCTCAAACGAAGCTACATTGTTCACAAAGCCCACACGTTTCTCGCTCTTAACTGAAAAGCATTGGATGTTAGAGGACCTGTGGTTTGTATCAGTTTCAGAAACAGAGTAGAACTAGATATGGTCTGTGTGTGGAGTAAACACAGTTCTTTGGTTCTGACCACACTCACGTTTCCCTCTGTATTAGAGACTCTAGAAAGCAAGTGCGTGCTTCTTGCTCTAAAGCAGAGTGTGTTTCATGGAAGAGAACTGTGCCGTGTGTTTCCCTTCAGAAATGGAGTTAAATGCCAGGCGTGTGTCTTCCTACAAGCAAGACTTCGTTTAAGGTAAACGCAGTCACTTTTCAGCTCAAACGAAGCTTCATTGTTCACGAATCTCACACGTTTCTCCCTCTTAACTGAAAAGCATTGGATGTTAGAGGACCTGTGGTTTGTATCAGTTTCAGAAACAGAGTTAAACTAGATATGGTCCGTGTGTAGGAAACACAGTTCTTTTGTTCTGAGCACACGCAAGTTTCCCTCTGTATTAGAGACTCTAGAAAGCAAGAGCGTGCTCCTTGCTCTAAAGCAGATAGTGTTTCATGGATGAGAACTGTGCCGTGTGTTTCCCTTCAGAAATGGAGTTATATGACAGGCTCTGTGCCTTCCTACAAGCAAGACTTCGTTTCAGGTAAACGCAGTCACTTTTGAGCTCAAACGAAGCTACATTGTTCACAAAGCTCACAAGTTTTTCGCTCTTAACTGAAAAGCATTGGATGTTAGAAGACCTGTGGTTTGTATCAGTTTCAGAAAAAGTGTTGAACTAGATATGTTCTGTGTGTGTAGGAAACACAGTTCTTTTATTCTGAGCACACTCACGTTTCCCTCTGTATTAGAGACTCTAGAAAGCAAGAGCGTGCTTCTTGCTCTAGAGCAGAATGTGTGTCATGGATGAGGACTGTGCCGTGTGTTTCCCTTCAGAAACTGAGTTAAATCCCAGAAGTGTGTCTTCCTACAAGCAAGACTTCGTTTCTGGTAAACGCTGTCACTTTTCAGCTCAAAAGAAGCTACATTGTTCACGAAGCTCACACGTTTCTTCCACTTTACTGAAAAGCATTGGATGTTAGACGACCTGTGGTTTGTATCAGTTTCAGAAACGGAGTTGAACAGGATGTGGTCGGTGTGTGTAGGAAACACAGTACTTTTGTTCTGAGCACACTCATGTTTCCCTCTGTATTAGAGACTCTAGAAAGTAAGAGCGTGCTTCTTGCTCTAAAGCAGAGTGTGTTTCATGGGAAAGAACTGTGCCGTGTGTTTCCCTTCAGAAATGGAGTTAAATGCCAGGCATGTGTCTTCCTACAAGCAAGACTTCGTTTAAGGTAAACGCAGTCACTTTTCAGCTCAAATGAAGCTACATTGTTTACGAAGCTCACACGTTTCTCCCTCTTAACTGAAAAGCATTTGATGTTAGAGGACCTGCGGTTTGTATCAGTTTCAGAAACAGAGTTGAACTAGATATGGTCTGTGTGTGTGGGAAACACAGTTCTTTTGTTCTGAGCACACTCACGTTTCCCTCTGTATTAGAGACTCTAGAAAGCAAGAGCATGCTTCTTGCTCTAAAGCAGAGTGTGATTCATGGATGAGAACTGTGCCTTGTGTTTCCCTTCAGAAACGGAGTTAAATGCCAGGCTCTGTGTCTTTCTTCAAGCAAGACTTCGTTTCAGGTAAACGCGGTCACTTTTCACCTCAAACGAATCTACATTGTTCACAAACCCACACGTTTCTCGCTCTTAACTGAAAAGCATTGGATGTTAGAGGACCTGTGGTTTGTATCAGTTTCAGAAACAGAGTAGAACTAGATATGGTCTGTGTGTGTAGGAAACACAGTTCTTTTTTTCTGAGCACACTCACGTTTCCCTCTGTATTAGAGACTCTAGAAAGCAAGAGCGTGCTTCTTGCTCTAAAGCAGAGTGTGTTTCATGGAAGAGAACTGTGCCTTGTCTTTCCCTTCAGAAACGGAGTTAAATGCCAGGCTCTGTGTCTTTCTTCAAGCAAGACTTCGTTTCATGTAAACGCAGTCACTTTTCAGTTCAAATGAAGCTACATTGTTCACGAAGCTCACATGTTTCTCGCTCTTAACTGAAAAGCAATGGATGTTAGAGGACCTGTGGTTTGTATCAGTTTCAGAAACAGAGTTAAACTAGATATGGTTCGTGTGTAGGAAACACAGTTCTTTTGTTCTGAGCACACTCACGTTTCCCTCTGTATTAGAGACTCTAGAAAGCAAGAGCGTGCTTCTTGCTCTAAAGCAGAGTGTGTTTCATGGATGAGAACTGTGCCGTGTGTTTCCCTTCAGAAACTGAGTTAAATCCCAGAAGTGTGTCTTACTACAAGCAAGACTTCGTTTCAGGTAAACGCAGTCACTTTTCAGCTCAAAAGAAGCTACATTGTTCACGAAGCTCACACGTTTCTTCCACTTTACTGAAAAGCATTGGATGTTAGACGACCTGTGGTTTGTATCAGTTTCAGAAACGGAGTTGAACAGGATGTGGTCGGTGTGTGTAGGAAACACAGTACTTTTGTTCTGAGCACACTCATGTTTCCCTCTGTATTAGAGACTCTAGAAAGCAAGAGCGTGCTTCTTGCTCTAAAGCAGAGTGTGTTTCATGGATGAGAACTGTGCCGTGTGTTTCCTTTCAGAAACGGAGTTAAATGCCAGGCTCTGTGTCTTTCTTCAAGCAAGACTTCGTTTCAGGTAAACGCAGTCACTTTTCACCTCAAACGAAGCTACATTGTTCACAAAGCCCACACGTTTCTCGCTCTTAACTGAAAAGCATTGGATGTTAGAGGACCTGTGGTTTGTATCAGTTTCAGAAACAGAGTAGAACTAGATATGGTCTGTGTGTGGAGGAAACACAGTTCTTTTGTTCTGACCACACTCACGTTTCCCTCTGTATTAGAGACTCTAGAAAGCAAGTGCGTGCTTCTTGCTCTAAAGCAGAGTGTGTTTCATGGAAGAGAACTGTGCCGTGTGTTTCCCTTCAGAAACGGAGTTAAATGCCAGGCGTGTGTCTTCCTACAAGCAAGACTTCGTTTAAGGTAAACGCAGTCACTTTTCAGCTCAAACGAAGCTTCATTGTTTACGAATCTCACATATTACTCCCTCTTAACTGAAAAGCATTGGATGTTAGAGGACCTGTGGTTTGTATCAGTTTCAGAAACAGAGTAGAACTAGATATGGTCTGTGTGTGGAGGAAACACAGGTCTTTTGTTCTGAGGACAGTCACGTTTCCCTCTGTATTAGAGACTCTAGAAAGCAAGAGCGTGCTTCTTGCTCTAAAGCAGAGTGTGTTTCATGGAAGAGAACTGTGCCGTGTGTTTCCCTTCAGAAAAGGAGTTAAATGCCAGGCGTGTGTCTTCCTACAAGCAAGACTTCGTTTAAGGTAAACGCAGTCACTTTTCAGCTCAAACAAAGCTACATTGTTCACGAAGCTCACACGTTTCTGCCTCTTAACTGAAAAGCATTGGATGTTAGAGGACCTGCGGTTTTTATCAGTTTCAGAAACAGAGTTGAACTAGATATGGTCTGTGTGTGTAGGAAACACAGTTCTTTTGTTCTGAGCACACTCACGTTTCCCTCTGTATTAGAGACTCTAGAAAGCAAGAGCATGCTTCTTGCTCTAAAGGAGAGTGTGTTTCATGGATGAGAACTGTGCCTTGGGTTTCCCTTCAGAAACGGAGATAAATGCCAGGCTCTGTGTCTTTCTTCAAGCAAGACTTCGTTTCCGGTAAACGCAGTCACTTTTCACCTCAAACGAAGCTACATTGTTCACAAAGCCCACACGTTTCTCGCTCTTAACTGAAAAGCATTGGATGTTAGAGGACCTGTGGTTTGTATCAGTTTCAGAAACAGAGTTAAACTAGATATGGTCCGTGTGTAGGAAACACAGTTCTTTTGTTCTGAGCACACGCAAGTTTCCCTCTGTATTAGAGACTCTAGAAAGCAAGAGCGAGCTTCTTGCTCTAAAGCAGATAGTGTTTCATGGATGAGAACTGTGCCGTGTGTTTCCCTTCAGAAATGGAGTTATATGACAGGCTCTGTGCCTTCCTACAAGCAAGACTTCGTTTCAGGTAAACGCAGTCACTTTTGAGCTCAAACGAAGCTACATTGTTCACAAAGCTCACAAGTTTTTCGCTCTTAACTGAAAAGCATTGGATGTTAGAAGACCTGTGGTTTGTATCAGTTTCAGAAAAAGTGTTGAACTAGATATGTTCTGTGTGTGTAGGAAACACAGTTCTTTTGTTCTGAGCACACTCACGTTTCCCTCTGTATTAGAGACTCTAGAAAGCAAGAGCGTGCTTCTTGCTCTAGAGCAGAATGTGTGTCATGGATGAGGACTGTGCCGTGTGTTTCCCTTCAGAAACTGAGTTAAATCCCAGAAGTGTGTCTTCCTACAAGCAAGACTTCGTTTCAGGTAAACGCAGTCACTTTTCAGCTCAAAAGAAGCTACATTGTTCACGAAGCTCACACGTTTCTTCCACTTTACTGAAAAGCATTGGATGTTAGACGACCTGTGGTTTGTATCAGTTTCAGAAACGGAGTTGAACAGGATGTGGTCGGTGTGTGTAGGAACACAGTACTTTTGTTCTGAGCACACTCATGTTTCCCTCTGTATTAGAGACTCTAGAATGCAAGAGCGTGCTTCTTGATCTAAAGCAGAGTGTGTTTCATGGAAAAGAACTGTGCCGTGTGTTTCCCTTCAGAAATGGAGTTAAATGCCAGGCATGTGTCTTCCTACAAGCAAGACTTCGTTTAAGGTAAACGCAGTCACTTTTCAGCTCAAATGAAGCTACATTGTTTACGAAGCTCACACGTTTCTCCCTCTTAACTGAAAAGCATTTGATGTTAGAGGACCTGCGGTTTGTATCAGTTTCAGAAACAGAGTTGAACTAGATATGGTCTGTGTGTGTGGGAAACACAGTTCTTTTGTTCTGAGCACACTCACGTTTCCCTCTCTATTAGAGACTCTAGAAAGCAAGAGCATGCTTCTTGCTCTAAAGCAGAGTGTGTTTCATGGATGAGAACTGTGCCTTGTGTTTCCCTTCAGAAACGGAGTTAAATGCCAGGCTCTCTGTCTTTCTTCAAGCAAGACTTCGTTTCAGGTAAACGCGGTCACTTTTCACCTCAAACGAATCTACATTGTTCACAAAGCCCACACGTTTCTCGCTCTTAACTGAAAAGCATTGGATGTTAGAGGACCTGTGGTTTGTATCAGTTTCAGAAACAGAGTAGAACTAGATATGGTCTGTGTGTGTAGGAAACACAGTTCTTTTTTTCTGAGCACACTCACGTTTCCCTCTGTATTAGAGACTCTAGACAGCAAGAGCGTGCTTCTTGCTCTAAAGCAGAGTGTGTTTCATGGAAGAGAACTGTGCCTTGTCTTTCCCTTCAGAAACGGAGTTAAATGCCAGGCTCTGTGTCTTTCTTCAAGCAAGACTTCGTTTAAGGTAAACGCAGTCACTTTTCAGCTCAAACGAAGCTTCATTGTTCACGAATCTCACACGTTTCTCCCTCTTAACTGAAAAGCATTGGATGTTAGAGGACCTGTGGTTTGTATCAGTTTCAGAAACAGAGTAGAACTACATATGGTCTGTGTGTGTGGGAAACACAGTTCTTTTGTTCTGAGCACACTCACGTTTACCTCTCTATTAGAGACTCTAGAAAGCAAGAGCGTGCTTCTTGCTCTAAAGCAGAGTGTGTTTCATGGAAGAGAACTGTGCCGTGTGTTTCCCTTCAGAAACGGAGTTAAATGCCAGGCGTGTGTCTTCCTACAAGCAAGACTTCTTTTAAGGTAAACGCAGTCACTTTTCAGCTCAAACGAAGCTTCATTGTTCACGAATCTCACACGTTTCTCCCTCTTAACTGAAAAGCATTGGATGTTAGAGGACCTGTTGTTTGTATCAGTTTCAGAAACAGAGTTGAACAAGATATGGTCTGTGTGTGTGGGAAACACAGTTCTTTTGTTCTGAGCACACTCACGTTTCCCTCTCTATTAGAGACTCTAGAAAGCAAGAGCATGCTTCTTGCTCTAAAGCAGAGTGTGTTTCATGGATGAGAACTGTGCCTTGTGTTTCCCTTCAGAAACGGAGTTAAATGCCAGGCTCTGTGTCTTTCTTCAAGCAAGAATTCGTTTCAGGTAAACGCGGTCACTTTTCACCTCAAACGAATCTACATTGTTCACAAAGCCCACACGTTTCTCGCTCTTAACTGAAAAGCATTGCATGTTAGAGGACCTGTGGTTTGTATCAGTTTCAGAAACAGAGTTAAACTAGATATGCTCTGCGTGTTTAGGAAACACAGTTCTTTTTTTCTGAGCACACTCACGTTTCCCTCTGTATTAGAGACTCTAGAAAGCAAGAGCGTGCTTCTTGCTCTAAAGCAGAGTGTGTTTCATGGAAGAGAACTGTGCCTTGTCTTTCCCTTCAGAAATGGAGTTAAATGCCAGGCTCTGTGTCTTTCTTCAAGCAAGACTTCGTTTCATGTAAACGCAGTCACTTTTCAGTTCAAACGAAGCTACATTGTTCACGAAGCTCACATGTTTCTCGCTCTTAACTGAAAAGCAATGGATGTTAGAGGACCTCTGGTTTGTATCAGTTTCCGAAACAGAGTTAAACTAGATATGGTCCGTGTGTAGGAAACACAGTTCTTTTGTTCTGAGCACACGCACGTTTCCCTCGGTATTAGAGACTCTAGAAAGCAAGAGCGTGCTTCTTGCTCTAAAGCAGATTGTGTTTCATGGATGAGAACTGTGCCGTGTGTTGTCCTTCAGAAATGGAGTTATATGACAGGCTCTGTGCCTTCCTACAAGCAAGACTTCGTTTCAGGTAAACGCAGTCACTTTTGAGCTCAAACGAAGCTACATTGTTCACAAAGCTCACAAGTTTTTCGCTCTTAACTGAAAAGCATTGGATGTTTGAAGAACTGTGGTTTGTATCAGTTTCAGAAAAAGTGTTGAACTAGATATGTTCTGTGTGTGTAGGAAACACAGTTCTTTTGTTCTGAGCACACTCACGTTTCCCTCTGTATTAGAGACTCTAGAAAGCAAGAGCGTGCTTCTTGCTCTAAAGCAGAATGTGTGTCATGGATGAGGACTGTGCCGTGTGTTTCCCTTCAGAAACTGAGTTAAATCCCAGAAGTGTGTCTTCCTACAAGCAAGACTTCGTTTCAGGTAAACGCAGTCACTTTTCAGATCAAAAGAAGCTACATTGTTCACGAAGCTCACACGTTTCTTCCACTTTACTGAAAAGCATTGGATGTTAGACGACCTGTGGTTTGTATCAGTTTCAGAAACGGAGTTGAACAGGATGTGGTCGGTGTGTGTAGGAAACACAGTACTTTTGTTCTGAGCACACTCATGTTTCCCTCTGTATTAGAGACTCTAGAAAGCAAGAGCATCCTTCTTGCTCTAAAGCAGAGTGTGTTTCATGGATGAGAACTGTGCCGTGTGTTTCCTTTCAGAAACGGAGTAAATGCCAGGCTCTGTGTCTTTCTTCAAGCAAGACTTCGTTTCAGGTAAACGCAGTCACTTTTCACCTCAAACGAAGCTACATTGTTCACAAAGCCCACACGTTTCTCGCTCTTAACTGAAAAGCATTGGATGTTAGAGGACCTGTGGTTTGTATCAGTTTCAGAAACAGAGTAGAACTAGATATGGTCTGTGTGTGGAGGAAACACAGTTCTTTTGTTCTGACCACACTCACGTTTCCCTCTGTATTAGAGACTCTAGAAAGCAAGTGCGTGCTTCTTGCTCTAAAGCAGAGTGTGTTTCATGGAAGAGAACTGTGCCGTGTGTTTCCCTTCAGAAACGGAGTTAAATGCCAGGCGTGTGTCTTCCTACAAGCAAGACTTCGTTTAAGGTAAACGCAGTCACTTTTCAGCTCAAACGAAGCTTCATTGTTTACGAATCTCACATATTTCTCCCTCTTAACTGAAAAGCATTGGATGTTAGAGGACCTGTGGTTTGTATCAGTTTCAGAAACAGAGTAGAACTAGATATGGTCTGTGTGTGGAGGAAACACAGGTCTTTTGTTCTGAGGACAGTCACGTTTCCCTCTGTATTAGAGACTCTAGAAAGCAAGAGCGTGCTTCTTGCTCTAAAGCAGAGTGTGTTTCATGGAAGAGAACTGTGCCGTGTGTTTCCCTTCAGAAACGGAGTTAAATGCCAGGCTCTGTGTCTTTCTTCAAGCAAGACTTCGTTTCAGGTAAACGCAGTCACTTTTCACCTCAAACGAAGCTACATTGTTCACAAAGCCCACACGTTTCTCGCTCTTAACTGAAAAGCATTGGATGTTAGAGGATTGTGGTTTGTATCAGTTTCAGAAACAGAGTAGAACTAGATATGGTCTGTGTGTGGAGGAAACACAGTTCTTTTGTTCTGACCACACTCACGTTTCCCTCTGTATTAGAGACTCTAGAAAGCAAGTGCGTGCTTCTTGCTCTAAAGCAGAGTGTGTTTCATGGAAGAGAACTGTGCCGTGTGTTTCCCTTCAGAAACGGAGTTAAATGCCAGGCGTGTGTCTTCCTACAAGCAAGACTTCGTTTAAGGTAAACGCAGTCACTTTTCAGCTCAAACGAAGCTTCATTGTTCACGAATCTCACACGTTTCTCCCTCTTAACTGAAAAGCATTGGATGTTAGAGGACCTGTGGTTTGTATCAGTTTCAGAAACAGAGTAGAACTAGATATGGTCTGTGTGTGTGGGAAACACAGTTCTTTTGTTCTGAGCACACTCACGTTTACCTCTCTATTAGAGACTCTAGAAAGCAAGAGCGTGCTTCTTGCTCTAAAGCAGAGTGTGTTTCATGGAAGAGAACTGTGCCGTGTGTTTCCCTTCAGAAACGTTGTTAAATGCCAGGCGTGTGTCTTCCTACAAGCAAGACTTCTTTTAAGGTAAACGCAGTCACTTTTCAGCTCAAACGAAGCTTCATTGTTCAGGAATCTCACACGTTTCTCCCTCTTAACTGAAAAGCATTGGATGTTAGAGGACCTGTTGTTTGTATCAGTTTCAGAAACAGAGTTGAACAAGATATGGTCTGTGTGTGTGGGAAACACAGTTCTTTTGTTCTGAGCACACTCACGTTTCCCTCTCTATTAGAGACTCTAGAAAGCAAGAGCATGCTTCTTGCTCTAAAGCAGAGTGTGTTTCATGGATGAGAACTGTGCCTTGTGTTTCCCTTCAGAAACGGAGTTAAATGCCAGGCTCTGTGTCTTTCTTCAAGCAAGAATTCGTTTCAGGTAAACGCGGTCACTTTTCACCTCAAACGAATCTACATTGTTCACAAAGCCCACACGTTTCTCGCTCTTAACTGAAAAGCATTGGATGTTAGAGGACCTGTGGTTTGTATCAGTTTCAGAAACAGAGTAGAACTAGATATGGTCTGTGTGTTTAGGAAACACAGTTCTTTTTTTCTGAGCACACTCACGTTTCCCTCTGTATTAGAGACTCTAGAAAGCAAGAGCGTGCTTCTTGCTCTAAAGCAGAGTGTGTTTCATGGAAGAGAACTGTGCCTTGTCTTTCCCTTCAGAAACGGAGTTAAATGCCAGGCTCTGTGTCTTTCTTCAAGCAAGACTTCGTTTCATGTAAACGCAGTCACTTTTCAGTTCAAACGAAGCTACATTGTTCACGAAGCTCACATGTTTCTCGCTCTTAACTGAAAAGCAATGGATGTTAGAGGACCTCTGGTTTGTATCAGTTTCAGAAACAGAGTTAAACTAGATATGGTCCGTGTGTAGGAAACACAGTTCTTTTGTTCTGAGCACACGCATGTTTCCCTCGGTATTAGAGACTCTAGAAAGCAAGAGCGTGCTTCTTGCTCTAAAGCAGATTGTGTTTCATGGATGAGAACTGTGCCGTGTGTTGTCCTTCAGAAATGGAGTTATATGACAGGCTCTGTGCCTTCCTACAAGAAAGACTTCGTTTCAGGTAAACGCAGTCACTTTTGAGCTCAAACGAAGCTACATTGTTCACAAAGCTCACAAGTTTTTCGCTCTTAACTGAAAAGCATTGGATGTTTGAAGACCTGTGGTTTGTATCAGTTTCAGAAAAAGTGTTGAACTAGATATGTTCTGTGTGTGTAGGAAACACAGTTCTTTTGTTCTGAGCACACTCACGTTTCCCTCTGTATTAGAGACTCTAGAAAGCAAGAGCGTGCTTCTTGCTCTAAAGCAGAATGTGTGTCATGGATGAGGACTGTGCCGTGTGTTTCCCTTCAGAAACTGAGTTAAATCCCAGAAGTGTGTCTTCCTACAAGCAAGACTTCGTTTCAGGTAAACGCAGTCACTTTTCAGCTCAAAAGAAGCTACATTGTTCACGAAGCTCACACGTTTCTTCCACTTTACTGAAAAGCATTGGATGTTAGACGACCTGTGGTTTGTATCAGTTTCAGAAACGGAGTTGAACAGGATGTGGTCGGTGTGTGTAGGAAACACAGTACTTTTGTTCTGAGCACACTCATGTTTCCCTCTGTATTAGAGACTCTAGAAAGCAAGAGCGTGCTTCTTGCTCTAAAGCAGAGTGTGTTTCATGGATGAGAACTGTGCCGTGTGTTTCCTTTCAGAAACGGAGTAAATGCCAGGCTCTGTGTCTTTCTTCAAGCAAGACTTCGTTTCAGGTAAACGCAGTCACTTTTCACCTCAAACGAAGCTACATTGTTCACAAAGCCCACACGTTTCTCGCTCTTAACTGAAAAGCATTGGATGTTAGAGGACCTGTGGTTTGTATCAGTTTCAGAAACAGAGTAGAACTAGATATGGTCTGTGTGTGGAGGAAACACAGTTCTTTTGTTCTGACCACACTCACGTTTCCCTCTGTATTAGAGACTCTAGAAAGCAAGTGCGTGCTTCTTGCCCAAAGCAGAGTGTGTTTCATGGAAGAGAACTGTGCCGTGTGTTTCCCTTCAGAAACGGAGGTAAATGCCTGGCGTGTGTCTTCCTACAAGCAAGACTTCGTTTAAGGTAAACGCAGTCACTTTTCAGCTCAAACGAAGCTTCATTGTTTACGAATCTCACATATTTCTCCCTCTTAACTGAAAAGCATTGGATGTTAGAGGACCTGTGGTTTGTATCAGTTTCAGAAACAGAGTAGAACTAGATATGGTCTGTGTGTGGAGGAAACACAGGTCTTTTGTTCTGAGGACAGTCACGTTTCCCTCTGTATTAGAGACTCTAGAAAGCAAGAGCGTGCTTCTTGCTCTAAAGCAGAGTGTGTTTCATGGAAGAGAACTGTGCCGTGTGTTTCCCTTCAGAAACGGAGTTAAATGCCAGGCTCTGTGTCTTTCTTCAAGCAAGACTTCGTTTCAGGTAAACGCAGTCACTTTTCACCTCAAACGAAGCTACATTGTTCACAAAGCCCACACGTTTCTCGCTCTTAACTGAAAAGCATTGGATGTTAGAGGACCTGTGGTTTGTATCAGTTTCAGAAACAGAGTAGAACTAGATATGGTCTGTGTGTGGAGGAAACACAGTTCTTTTGTTCTGACCACACTCACGTTTCCCTCTGTATTAGAGACTCTAGAAAGCAAGTGCGTGCTTCTTGCTCTAAAGCAGAGTGTGTTTCATGGAAGAGAACTGTGCCGTGTGTTTCCCTTCAGAAACGGAGTTAAATGCCAGGCGTGTGTCTTCCTACAAGCAAGACTTCGTTTAAGGTAAACGCAGTCACTTTTCAGCTCAAACGAAGCTTCATTGTTCACGAATCTCACACGTTTCTCCCTCTTAACTGAAAAGCATTGGATGTTAGAGGACCTGTGGTTTGTATCAGTTTCAGAAACAGAGTAGAACTAGATATGGTCTGTGTGTGTGGGAAACACAGTTCTTTTGTTCTGAGCACACTCACGTTTCCCTCTCTATTAGAGACTCTAGAAAGCAAGAGCATGCTTCTTGCTCTAAAGCAGAGTGTGTTTCATGGATGAGAACTGTGCCTTGTGTTTCCCTTCAGAAACGGAGTTAAATGCCAGGCTCTCTGTCTTTCTTCAAGCAAGACTTCGTTTCAGGTAAACGCGGTCACTTTTCACCTCAAACGAATCTACATTGTTCACAAAGCCCACACGTTTCTCGCTCTTAACTGAAAAGCATTGGATGTTAGAGGACCTGTGGTTTGTATCAGTTTCAGAAACAGAGTAGAACTAGATATGGTCTGTGTGTGTAGGAAACACAGTTCTTTTTTTCTGAGCACACTCACGTTTCCCTCTGTATTAGAGACTCTAGACAGCAAGAGCGTGCTTCTTGCTCTAAAGCAGAGTGTGTTTCATGGAAGAGAACTGTGCCTTGTCTTTCCCTTCAGAAACGGAGTTAAATGCCAGGCTCTGTGTCTTTCTTCAAGCAAGACTTCGTTTAAGGTAAACGCAGTCACTTTTCAGCTCAAACGAAGCTTCATTGTTCACGAATCTCACACGTTTCTCCCTCTTAACTGAAAAGCATTGGATGTTAGAGGACCTGTGGTTTGTATCAGTTTCAGAAACAGAGTAGAACTACATATGGTCTGTGTGTGTGGGAAACACAGTTCTTTTGTTCTGAGCACACTCACGTTTACCTCTCTATTAGAGACTCTAGAAAGCAAGAGCGTGCTTCTTGCTCTAAAGCAGAGTGTGTTTCATGGAAGAGAACTGTGCCGTGTGTTTCCCTTCAGAAACGGAGTTAAATGCCAGGCGTGTGTCTTCCTACAAGCAAGACTTCTTTTAAGGTAAACGCAGTCACTTTTCAGCTCAAACGAAGCTTCATTGTTCACGAATCTCACACGTTTCTCCCTCTTAACTGAAAAGCATTGGATGTTAGAGGACCTGTTGTTTGTATCAGTTTCAGAAACAGAGTTGAACAAGATATGGTCTGTGTGTGTGGGAAACACAGTTCTTTTGTTCTGAGCACACTCACGTTTCCCTCTCTATTAGAGACTCTAGAAAGCAAGAGCATGCTTCTTGCTCTAAAGCAGAGTGTGTTTCATGGATGAGAACTGTGCCTTGTGTTTCCCTTCAGAAACGGAGTTAAATGCCAGGCTCTGTGTCTTTCTTCAAGCAAGAATTCGTTTCAGGTAAACGCGGTCACTTTTCACCTCAAACGAATCTACATTGTTCACAAAGCCCACACGTTTCTCGCTCTTAACTGAAAAGCATTGCATGTTAGAGGACCTGTGGTTTGTATCAGTTTCAGAAACAGAGTTAAACTAGATATGCTCTGCGTGTTTAGGAAACACAGTTCTTTTTTTCTGAGCACACTCACGTTTCCCTCTGTATTAGAGACTCTAGAAAGCAAGAGCGTGCTTCTTGCTCTAAAGCAGAGTGTGTTTCATGGAAGAGAACTGTGCCTTGTCTTTCCCTTCAGAAATGGAGTTAAATGCCAGGCTCTGTGTCTTTCTTCAAGCAAGACTTCGTTTCATGTAAACGCATTCACTTTTCAGTTCAAACGAAGCTACATTGTTCACGAAGCTCACATGTTTCTCGCTCTTAACTGAAAAGCAATGGATGTTAGAGGACCTCTGGTTTGTATCAGTTTCCGAAACAGAGTTAAACTAGATATGGTCCGTGTGTAGGAAACACAGTTCTTTTGTTCTGAGCACACGCACGTTTCCCTCGGTATTAGAGACTCTAGAAAGCAAGAGCGTGCTTCTTGCTCTAAAGCAGATTGTGTTTCATGGATGAGAACTGTGCCGTGTGTTGTCCTTCAGAAATGGAGTTATATGACAGGCTCTGTGCCTTCCTACAAGCAAGACTTCGTTTCAGGTAAACGCAGTCACTTTTGAGCTCAAACGAAGCTACATTGTTCACAAAGCTCACAAGTTTTTCGCTCTTAACTGAAAAGCATTGGATGTTTGAAGAACTGTGGTTTGTATCAGTTTCAGAAAAAGTGTTGAACTAGATATGTTCTGTGTGTGTAGGAAACACAGTTCTTTTGTTCTGAGCACACTCACGTTTCCCTCTGTATTAGAGACTCTAGAAAGCAAGAGCGTGCTTCTTGCTCTAAAGCAGAATGTGTGTCATGGATGAGGACTGTGCCGTGTGTTTCCCTTCAGAAACTGAGTTAAATCCCAGAAGTGTGTCTTCCTACAAGCAAGACTTCGTTTCAGGTAAACGCAGTCACTTTTCAGATCAAAAGAAGCTACATTGTTCACGAAGCTCACACGTTTCTTCCACTTTACTGAAAAGCATTGGATGTTAGACGACCTGTGGTTTGTATCAGTTTCAGAAACGGAGTTGAACAGGATGTGGTCGGTGTGTGTAGGAAACACAGTACTTTTGTTCTGAGCACACTCATGTTTCCCTCTGTATTAGAGACTCTAGAAAGCAAGAGCATCCTTCTTGCTCTAAAGCAGAGTGTGTTTCATGGATGAGAACTGTGCCGTGTGTTTCCTTTCAGAAATGGAGTAAATGCCAGGCTCTGTGTCTTTCTTCAAGCAAGACTTCGTTTCAGGTAAACGCAGTCACTTTTCACCTCAAACGAAGCTACATTGTTCACAAAGCCCACACGTTTCTCGCTCTTAACTGAAAAGCATTGGATGTTAGAGGACCTGTGGTTTGTATCAGTTTCAGAAACAGAGTAGAACTAGATATGGTCTGTGTGTGGAGGAAACACAGTTCTTTTGTTCTGACCACACTCACGTTTCCCTCTGTATTAGAGACTCTAGAAAGCAAGTGCGTGCTTCTTGCTCTAAAGCAGAGTGTGTTTCATGGAAGAGAACTGTGCCGTGTGTTTCCCTTCAGAAACGGAGTTAAATGCCAGGCGTGTGTCTTCCTACAAGCAAGACTTCGTTTAAGGTAAACGCAGTCACTTTTCAGCTCAAACGAAGCTTCATTGTTTACGAATCTCACATATTTCTCCCTCTTAACTGAAAAGCATTGGATGTTAGAGGACCTGTGGTTTGTATCAGTTTCAGAAACAGAGTAGAACTAGATATGGTCTGTGTGTGGAGGAAACACAGGTCTTTTGTTCTGAGGACAGTCACGTTTCCCTCTGTATTAGAGACTCTAGAAAGCAAGAGCGTGCTTCTTGCTCTAAAGCAGAGTGTGTTTCATGGAAGAGAACTGTGCCGTGTGTTTCCCTTCAGAAACGGAGTTAAATGCCAGGCTCTGTGTCTTTCTTCAAGCAAGACTTCGTTTCAGGTAAACGCAGTCACTTTTCACCTCAAACGAAGCTACATTGTTCACAAAGCCCACACGTTTCTCGCTCTTAACTGAAAAGCATTGGATGTTAGAGGATTGTGGTTTGTATCAGTTTCAGAAACAGAGTAGAACTAGATATGGTCTGTGTGTGGAGGAAACACAGTTCTTTTGTTCTGACCACACTCACGTTTCCCTCTGTATTAGAGACTCTAGAAAGCAAGTGCGTGCTTCTTGCTCTAAAGCAGAGTGTGTTTCATGGAAGAGAACTGTGCCGTGTGTTTCCCTTCAGAAACAGAGTTAAATGCCAGGCGTGTGTCTTCCTACAAGCAAGACTTCGTTTAAGGTAAACGCAGTCACTTTTCAGCTCAAACGAAGCTTCATTGTTCACGAATCTCACACGTTTCTCCCTCTTAACTGAAAAGCATTGGATGTTAGAGGACCTGTGGTTTGTATCAGTTTCAGAAACAGAGTAGAACTAGATATGGTCTGTGTGTGTGGGAAACACAGTTCTTTTGTTCTGAGCACACTCACGTTTACCTCTCTATTAGAGACTCTAGAAAGCAAGAGCGTGCTTCTTGCTCTAAAGCAGAGTGTGTTTCATGGAAGAGAACTGTGCCGTGTGTTTCCCTTCAGAAACGTTGTTAAATGCCAGGCGTGTGTCTTCCTACAAGCAAGACTTCTTTTAAGGTAAACGCAGTCACTTTTCAGCTCAAACGAAGCTTCATTGTTCAGGAATCTCACACGTTTCTCCCTCTTAACTGAAAAGCATTGGATGTTAGAGGACCTGTTGTTTGTATCAGTTTCAGAAACAGAGTTGAACAAGATATGGTCTGTGTGTGTGGGAAACACAGTTCTTTTGTTCTGAGCACACTCACGTTTCCCTCTCTATTAGAGACTCTAGAAAGCAAGAGCATGCTTCTTGCTCTAAAGCAGAGTGTGTTTCATGGATGAGAACTGTGCCTTGTGTTTCCCTTCAGAAACGGAGTTAAATGCCAGGCTCTGTGTCTTTCTTCAAGCAAGAATTCGTTTCAGGTAAACGCGGTCACTTTTCACCTCAAACGAATCTACATTGTTCACAAAGCCCACACGTTTCTCGCTCTTAACTGAAAAGCATTGGATGTTAGAGGACCTGTGGTTTGTATCAGTTTCAGAAACAGAGTAGAACTAGATATGGTCTGTGTGTTTAGGAAACACAGTTCTTTTTTTCTGAGCACACTCACGTTTCCCTCTGTATTAGAGACTCTAGAAAGCAAGAGCGTGCTTCTTGCTCTAAAGCAGAGTGTGTTTCATGGAAGAGAACTGTGCCTTGTCTTTCCCTTCAGAAACGGAGTTAAATGCCAGGCTCTGTGTCTTTCTTCAAGCAAGACTTCGTTTCATGTAAACGCAGTCACTTTTCAGTTCAAACGAAGCTACATTGTTCACGAAGCTCACATGTTTCTCGCTCTTAACTGAAAAGCAATGGATGTTAGAGGACCTCTGGTTTGTATCAGTTTCAGAAACAGAGTTAAACTAGATATGGTCCGTGTGTAGGAAACACAGTTCTTTTGTTCTGAGCACACGCATGTTTCCCTCGGTATTAGAGACTCTAGAAAGCAAGAGCGTGCTTCTTGCTCTAAAGCAGATTGTGTTTCATGGATGAGAACTGTGCCGTGTGTTGTCCTTCAGAAATGGAGTTATATGACAGGCTCTGTGCCTTCCTACAAGAAAGACTTCGTTTCAGGTAAACGCAGTCACTTTTGAGCTCAAACGAAGCTACATTGTTCACAAAGCTCACAAGTTTTTCGCTCTTAACTGAAAAGCATTGGATGTTTGAAGACCTGTGGTTTGTATCAGTTTCAGAAAAAGTGTTGAACTAGATATGTTCTGTGTGTGTAGGAAACACAGTTCTTTTGTTCTGAGCACACTCACGTTTCCCTCTGTATTAGAGACTCTAGAAAGCAAGAGCGTGCTTCTTGCTCTAAAGCAGAATGTGTGTCATGGATGAGGACTGTGCCGTGTGTTTCCCTTCAGAAACTGAGTTAAATCCCAGAAGTGTGTCTTCCTACAAGCAAGACTTCGTTTCAGGTAAACGCAGTCACTTTTCAGCTCAAAAGAAGCTACATTGTTCACGAAGCTCACACGTTTCTTCCACTTTACTGAAAAGCATTGGATGTTAGACGACCTGTGGTTTGTATCAGTTTCAGAAACGGAGTTGAACAGGATGTGGTCGGTGTGTGTAGGAAACACAGTACTTTTGTTCTGAGCACACTCATGTTTCCCTCTGTATTAGAGACTCTAGAAAGCAAGAGCGTGCTTCTTGCTCTAAAGCAGAGTGTGTTTCATGGATGAGAACTGTGCCGTGTGTTTCCTTTCAGAAACGGAGTAAATGCCAGGCTCTGTGTCTTTCTTCAAGCAAGACTTCGTTTCAGGTAAACGCAGTCACTTTTCACCTCAAACGAAGCTACATTGTTCACAAAGCCCACACGTTTCTCGCTCTTAACTGAAAAGCATTGGATGTTAGAGGACCTGTGGTTTGTATCAGTTTCAGAAACAGAGTAGAACTAGATATGGTCTGTGTGTGGAGGAAACACAGTTCTTTTGTTCTGACCACACTCACGTTTCCCTCTGTATTAGAGACTCTAGAAAGCAAGTGCGTGCTTCTTGCCCAAAGCAGAGTGTGTTTCATGGAAGAGAACTGTGCCGTGTGTTTCCCTCCAGAAACGGAGTTAAATGCCTGGCGTGTGTCTTCCTACAAGCAAGACTTCGTTTAAGGTAAACGCAGTCACTTTTCAGCTCAAACGAAGCTTCATTGTTTACGAATCTCACATATTTCTCCCTCTTAACTGAAAAGCATTGGATGTTAGAGGACCTGTGGTTTGTATCAGTTTCAGAAACAGAGTAGAACTAGATATGGTCTGTGTGTGGAGGAAACACAGGTCTTTTGTTCTGAGGACAGTCACGTTTCCCTCTGTATTAGAGACTCTAGAAAGCAAGAGCGTGCTTCTTGCTCTAAAGCAGAGTGTGTTTCATGGAAGAGAACTGTGCCGTGTGTTTCCCTTCAGAAACGGAGTTAAATGCCAGGCTCTGTGTCTTTCTTCAAGCAAGACTTCGTTTCAGGTAAACGCAGTCACTTTTCACCTCAAACGAAGCTACATTGTTCACAAAGCCCACACGTTTCTCGCTCTTAACTGAAAAGCATTGGATGTTAGAGGACCTGTGGTTTGTATCAGTTTCAGAAACAGAGTAGAACTAGATATGGTCTGTGTGTGGAGGAAACACAGTTCTTTTGTTCTGACCACACTCACGTTTCCCTCTGTATTAGAGACTCTAGAAAGCAAGTGCGTGCTTCTTGCTCTAAAGCAGAGTGTGTTTCATGGAAGAGAACTGTGCCGTGTGTTTCCCTTCAGAAACGGAGTTAAATGCCAGGCGTGTGTCTTCCTACAAGCAAGACTTCGTTTAAGGTAAACGCAGTCACTTTTCAGCTCAAACGAAGCTTCATTGTTCACGAATCTCACACGTTTCTCCCTCTTAACTGAAAAGCATTGGATGTTAGAGGACCTGTGGTTTGTATCAGTTTCAGAAACAGAGTAGAACTAGATATGGTCTGTGTGTGTGGGAAACACAGTTCTTTTGTTCTGAGCACACTCACGTTTACCTCTCTATTAGAGACTCTAGAAAGCAAGAGCGTGCTTCTTGCTCTAAAGCAGAGTGTGTTTCATGGAAGAGAACTGTGCCGTGTGTTTCCCTTCAGAAACGGAGTTAAATGCCAGGCGCGTGTCTTCCTACAAGCAAGACTTCTTTTAAGGTAAACGCAGTCACTTTTCAGCTCAAACGAAGCTTCATTGTTCACGAATCTCACACGTTTCTCCCTCTTAACTGAAAAGCATTGGATGTTAGAGGACCTGTTGTTTGTATCAGTTTCAGAAACAGAGTTGAACAAGATATGGTCTGTGTGTGTGGGAAACACAGTTCTTTTGTTCTGAGCACACTCACGTTTCCCTCTCTATTAGAGACTCTAGAAAGCAAGAGCATGCTTGTTGCTCTAAAGCAGAGTGTGTTTCATGGATGAGAACTGTGCCTTGTGTTTCCCTTCAGAAACGGAGTTAAATGCCAGGCTCTGTGTCTTTCTTCAAGCAAGAATTCGTTTCAGGTAAACGCGGTCACTTTTCACCTCAAACGAATCTACATTGTTCACAAAGCCCACACGTTTCTCGCTCTTAACTGAAAAGCATTGGATGTTAGAGGACCTGTGGTTTGTATCAGTTTCAGAAACAGAGTAGAACTAGATATGGTCTGTGTGTTTAGGAAACACAGTTCTTTTTTTCTGAGCACACTCACGTTTCCCTCTGTATTAGAGACTCTAGAAAGCAAGAGCGTGCTTCTTGCTCTAAAGCAGAGTGTGTTTCATGGAAGAGAACTGTGCCTTGTCTTTCCCTTCAGAAACGGAGTTAAATGCCAGGCTCTGTGTCTTTCTTCAAGCAAGACTTCGTTTCATGTAAACGCAGTCACTTTTCAGATCAAAAGAAGCTACATTGTTCACGAAGCTCACACGTTTCTTCCACTTTACTGAAAAGCATTGGATGTTAGACGACCTGTGGTTTGTATCAGTTTCAGAAACGGAGTTGAACAGGATGTGGTCGGTGTGTGTAGGAAACACAGTACTTTTGTTCTGAGCACACTCATGTTTCCCTCTGTATTATAGACTCTAGAAAGCAAGAGCGTGCTTCTTGCTCTAAAGCAGAGTGTGTTTCATGGATGAGAACTGTGCCGTGTGTTTCCTTTCAGAAACGGAGTTAAATGCCAGGCTCTGTGTCTTTCTTCAAGCAAGACTTCGTTTCAGGTAAACGCAGTCACTTTTCACCTCAAACGAAGCTACATTGTTCACAAAGCCCACACGTTTCTCGCTCTTAACTGAAAATCATTGGATGTTAGAGGACCTGTGGTTTGTATCAGTTTCAGAAACAGAGTAGAACTAGATATGGTCTGTGTGTGGAGGAAACACAGTTCTTTTGTTCTGACGACACTCACGTTTCCCTCTGTATTAGAGACTCTAGAAAGCAAGTGCGTGCTTCTTGCTCTAAAGCAAAGTGTGTTTCATGGAAGAGAACTGTGCCGTGTTTTCCCTTCAGAAGCGGAGTTAAATGCCAGGCGTGTGTCTTCCTACAAGCAAGACTTCGTTTAAGGTAAACGCAGTCACTTTTCAGCTCAAACGAAGCTTCATTGTTCACGAAACTCACACGTTTCTCCCTCTTAACTGAAAAGCATTGGATGTTAGAGGACCTGTGGTTTGTATCAGTTTCAGAAACAGAGTAGAACTAGATATGGTCTGTGTGTGGAGGAAACACAGGTCTTTTGTTCTGAGCACAGTCACGTTTCCCTCTGTATTAGAGACTCTAGAAAGCAAGAGCATGCTTCTTGCTCTAAAGCAGAGTGTGTTTCATGGATGAGAACTGTGCCTTCTGTTTCCCTTCAGAAACGGAGTTAAATGCCAAGCTCTGTGTCTTTCTTCAAGCAAGACTTCGTTTCATGTATACGCAGTCACTTTTCAGCTCAAACGAAGCTACATTGTTCACAAAGCTCACACGTTTCTCCCTCATAACTGAAAAGCATTGCATGTTAGAGGACCTGAGGTTTGTATCATTTTCAGAAACAGAGTTGAACTAGATATGGTCCGTGTGTGTAGCAAACACAGTTCGTTTGTTCTGAGCACACTCACGTTTCGCTCTGTATTAGAGACTCCTGAAAGCAAGAGCGTGCTTCTTGCTCTAAAGCAGAGTGTGTTTCATGGATGAGAACTGTGCCGTGTGTTTCCTTTCAGAAACGGAGTTAAATGCCAGGCTCTGTGTCTTTCTTCAAGCAAGACTTCGTTTCAGGTAAACACAGTCACTTTTCACCTCAAACGAAGCTACATTGTTCACAAAGCCCACACATTTCTCGCTCTTAACTGAAAAGCATTGGATGTTAGAGGACCTGTGGTTTGTATCAGTTTCAGAAACAGAGTAGAACTAGATATGGTCTGTGTGTGGAGGAAACACAGTTCTTTTGTTCTGAGCACACTCACGTTTCCCTCTGTATTAGAGACTCTAGAAAGCAAGAGCGTGCTTCTTGCTCTAAAGCAGAGTGTGTTTCATGGAAGAGAACTGTGCCGTGTGTTTCCCTTCAGAAACGGAGTTAAATGCCTGGCGTGTGTCTTCCTACAAGCAAGACTTCGTTTAAGGTAAACGCAGTCACTTTTCAGCTCAAACGATGCTACATTGTTCACGAATCTCACACGTTTCTCCCTCTTAACTGAAAAGAATTGGATGTTAGAGAACCTGTGGTTTGTATCAGTTTCAGAAACAGAGATGAACTAGATATGGTCTGTGTGTGTAGGAAACACAGTTCTTTTGTTCTGAGCACACTCACGTTTCCCTCTGTATTAGAGACTCTAGAAAGCAAGTGCGTGCTTCTTGCTGTAAAGCAGAGTGTGTTTCATGGATGAGAACTGTGCCTTGTGTTTCCCTTCAGAAACGGAGTTAAATGCCAGGCTCTGTGTCTTTCTTCAAGCAAGACTTCGTTTCAGGTAAACGCAGTCACTTTTCACCTCAAACGAAGCTACATTGTTCACAAAGCCCACACGTTTCTCGCTCTTAACTGAAAAGCATTGGATGTTAGAGGATTGTGGTTTGTATCAGTTTCAGAAACAGAGTAGAACTAGATATGGTCTGTGTGTGGAGGAAACACAGTTCTTTTGTTCTGACCACACTCACGTTTCCCTCTGTATTAGAGACTCTAGAAAGCAAGTGCGTGCTTCTTGCTCTAAAGCAGAGTGTGTTTCATGGAAGAGAACTGTGCCGTGTGTTTCCCTTCAGAAACGGAGTTAAATGCCAGGCGTGTGTCTTCCTACAAGCAAGACTTCGTTTAAGGTAAACGCAGTCACTTTTCAGCTCAAACGAAGCTTCATTGTTCACGAATCTCACACGTTTCTCCCTCTTAACTGAAAAGCATTGGATGTTAGAGGACCTGTGGTTTGTATCAGTTTCAGAAACAGAGTAGAACTAGATATGGTCTGTGTGTGTGGGAAACACAGTTCTTTTGTTCTGAGCACACTCACGTTTACCTCTCTATTAGAGACTCTAGAAAGCAAGAGCGTGCTTCTTGCTCTAAAGCAGAGTGTGTTTCATGGAAGAGAACTGTGCCGTGTGTTTCCGTTCAGAAACGTTGTTAAATGCCAGGCGTGTGTCTTCCTACAAGCAAGACTTCTTTTAAGGTAAACGCAGTCACTTTTCAGCTCAAACGAAGCTTCATTGTTCACGAATCTCACACGTTTCTCCCTCTTAACTGAAAAGCATTGGATGTTAGAGGACCTGTTGTTTGTATCAGTTTCAGAAACAGAGTTGAACAAGATATGGTCTGTGTGTGTGGGAAACACAGTTCTTTTGTTCTGAGCACACTCACGTTTCCCTCTCTATTAGAGACTCTAGAAAGCAAGAGCATGCTTCTTGCTCTAAAGCAGAGTGTGTTTCATGGATGAGAACTGTGCCTTGTGTTTCCCTTCAGAAACGGAGTTAAATGCCAGGCTCTGTGTCTTTCTTCAAGCAAGAATTCGTTTCAGGTAAACGCGGTCACTTTTCACCTCAAACGATTCTACATTGTTCACAAAGCCCACACGTTTCTCGCTCTTAACTGAAAAGCATTGGATGTTAGAGGACCTGTGGTTTGTATCAGTTTCAGAAACAGAGTAGAACTAGATATGGTCTGTGTGTTTAGGAAACACAGTTCTTTTTTTCTGAGCACACTCACGTTTCCCTCTGTATTAGAGACTCTAGAAAGCAAGAGCGTGCTTCTTGCTCTAAAGCAGAGTGTGTTTCATGGAAGAGAACTGTGCCTTGTCTTTCCCTTCAGAAACGGAGTTAAATGCCAGGCTCTGTGTCTTTCTTCAAGCAAGACTTCGTTTCATGTAAACGCAGTCACTTTTCAGTTCAAACGAAGCTACATTGTTCACGAAGCTCACATGTTTCTCGCTCTTAACTGAAAAGCAATGGATGTTAGAGGACCTCTGGTTTGTATCAGTTTCAGAAACAGAGTTAAACTAGATATGGTCCGTGTGTAGGAAACACAGTTCTTTTGTTCTGAGCACACGCATGTTTCCCTCGGTATTAGAGACTCTAGAAAGCAAGAGCGTGCTTCTTGCTCTAAAGCAGATTGTGTTTCATGGATGAGAACTGTGCCGTGTGTTGTCCTTCAGAAATGGAGTTATATGACAGGCTCTGTGCCTTCCTACAAGAAAGACTTCGTTTCAGGTAAACGCAGTCACTTTTGAGCTCAAACGAAGCTACATTGTTCACAAAGCTCACAAGTTTTTCGCTCTTAACTGAAAAGCATTGGATGTTTGAAGACCTGTGGTTTGTATCAGTTTCAGAAAAAGTGTTGAACTAGATATGTTCTGTGTGTGTAGGAAACACAGTTCTTTTGTTCTGAGCACACTCACGTTTCCCTCTGTATTAGAGACTCTAGAAAGCAAGAGCGTGCTTCTTGCTCTAAAGCAGAATGTGTGTCATGGATGAGGACTGTGCCGTGTGTTTCCCTTCAGAAACTGAGTTAAATCCCAGAAGTGTGTCTTCCTACAAGCAAGACTTCGTTTCAGGTAAACGCAGTCACTTTTCAGCTCAAAAGAAGCTACATTGTTCACGAAGCTCACACGTTTCTTCCACTTTACTGAAAAGCATTGGATGTTAGACGACCTGTGGTTTGTATCAGTTTCAGAAACGGAGTTGAACAGGATGTGGTCGGTGTGTGTAGGAAACACAGTACTTTTGTTCTGAGCACACTCATGTTTCCCTCTGTATTAGAGACTCTAGAAAGCAAGAGCGTGCTTCTTGCTCTAAAGCAGAGTGTGTTTCATGGATGAGAACTGTGCCGTGTGTTTCCTTTCAGAAACGGAGTAAATGCCAGGCTCTGTGTCTTTCTTCAAGCAAGACTTCGTTTCAGGTAAACGCAGTCACTTTTCACCTCAAACGAAGCTACATTGTTCACAAAGCCCACACGTTTCTCGCTCTTAACTGAAAAGCATTGGATGTTAGAGGACCTGTGGTTTGTATCAGTTTCAGAAACAGAGTAGAACTAGATATGGTCTGTGTGTGGAGGAAACACAGTTCTTTTGTTCTGACGACACTCACGTTTCCCTCTGTATTAGAGACTCTAGAAAGCAAGTGCGTGCTTCTTGCCCAAAGCAGAGTGTGTTTCATGGAAGAGAACTGTGCCGTGTGTTTCCCTTCAGAAACGGAGTTAAATGCCTGGCGTGTGTCTTCCTACAAGCAAGACTTCGTTTAAGGTAAACGCAGTCACTTTTCAGCTCAAACGAAGCTTCATTGTTTACGAATCTCACATATTTCTCCCTCTTAACTGAAAAGCATTGGATGTTAGAGGACCTGTGGTTTGTATCAGTTTCAGAAACAGAGTAGAACTAGATATGGTCTGTGTGTGGAGGAAACACAGGTCTTTTGTTCTGAGGACAGTCACGTTTCCCTCTGTATTAGAGACTCTAGAAAGCAAGAGCGTGCTTCTTGCTCTAAAGCAGAGTGTGTTTCATGGAAGAGAACTGTGCCGTGTGTTTCCCTTCAGAAACGGAGTTAAATGCCAGGCTCTGTGTCTTTCTTCAAGCAAGACTTCGTTTCAGGTAAACGCAGTCACTTTTCACCTCAAACGAAGCTACATTGTTCACAAAGCCCACACGTTTCTCGCTCTTAACTGAAAAGCATTGGATGTTAGAGGACCTGTGGTTTGTATCAGTTTCAGAAACAGAGTAGAACTAGATATGGTCTGTGTGTGGAGGAAACACAGTTCTTTTGTTCTGACCACACTCACGTTTCCCTCTGTATTAGAGACTCTAGAAAGCAAGTGCGTGCTTCTTGCTCTAAAGCAGAGTGTGTTTCATGGAAGAGAACTGTGCCGTGTGTTTCCCTTCAGAAACGGAGTTAAATGCCAGGCGTGTGTCTTCCTACAAGCAAGACTTCGTTTAAGGTAAACGCAGTCACTTTTCAGCTCAAACGAAGCTTCATTGTTCACGAATCTCACACGTTTCTCCCTCTTAACTGAAAAGCATTGGATGTTAGAGGACCTGTGGTTTGTATCAGTTTCAGAAACAGAGTAGAACTAGATATGGTCTGTGTGTGTGGGAAACACAGTTCTTTTGTTCTGAGCACACTCACGTTTACCTCTCTATTAGAGACTCTAGAAAGCAAGAGCGTGCTTCTTGCTCTAAAGCAGAGTGTGTTTCATGGAAGAGAACTGTGCCGTGTGTTTCCCTTCAGAAACGGAGTTAAATGCCAGGCGCGTGTCTTCCTACAAGCAAGACTTCTTTTAAGGTAAACGCAGTCACTTTTCAGCTCAAACGAAGCTTCATTGTTCACGAATCTCACACGTTTCTCCCTCTTAACTGAAAAGCATTGGATGTTAGAGGACCTGTTGTTTGTATCAGTTTCAGAAACAGAGTTGAACAAGATATGGTCTGTGTGTGTGGGAAACACAGTTCTTTTGTTCTGAGCACACTCACGTTTCCCTCTCTATTAGAGACTCTAGAAAGCAAGAGCATGCTTCTTGCTCTAAAGCAGAGTGTGTTTCATGGATGAGAACTGTGCCTTGTGTTTCCCTTCAGAAACGGAGTTAAATGCCAGGCTCTGTGTCTTTCTTCAAGCAAGAATTCGTTTCAGGTAAACGCGGTCACTTTTCACCTCAAACGAATCTACATTGTTCACAAAGCCCACACGTTTCTCGCTCTTAACTGAAAAGCATTGGATGTTAGAGGACCTGTGGTTTGTATCAGTTTCAGAAACAGAGTAGAACTAGATATGGTCTGTGTGTTTAGGAAACACAGTTCTTTTTTTCTGAGCACACTCACGTTTCCCTCTGTATTAGAGACTCTAGAAAGCAAGAGCGTGCTTCTTGCTCTAAAGCAGAGTGTGTTTCATGGAAGAGAACTGTGCCTTGTCTTTCCCTTCAGAAACGGAGTTAAATGCCAGGCTCTGTGTCTTTCTTCAAGCAAGAATTCGTTTCATGTAAACGCAGTCACTTTTCAGTTCAAACGAAGCTACATTGTTCACGAAGCTCACATGTTTCTCGCTCTTAACTGAAAAGCAATGGATGTTAGAGGACCTCTGGTTTGTATCAGTTTCAGAAACAGAGTTAAACTAGATATGGTCCGTGTGTAGGAAACACAGTTCTTTTGTTCTGAGCACACGCAAGTTTCCCTCTGTATTAGAGACTCTAGAAAGCAAGAGCGTGCTTCTTGCTCTAAAGCAGAGTGTGTTTCATGGAAGAGAACTGTGCCGTGTGTTTCCCTTCAGAAAAGGAGTTAAATGCCAGGCTCTGTGTCTTCCTACAAGCAAGACTTCGTTTAAGGTAAAGGCAGTCACTTTTCAGCTCAAACGAAGCTACATTGTTCACGAAGCTCACACATTTCTCCCTCTTAACTGAAAAGCATTGGATGTTAGAGAACCTGCGGTTTGTATCAGTTTCAGAAACAGAGTTGAACTAGATATGGTCTGTGTGTGTAGGAAACACAGTTCTTTTGTTCTGAGCACACTCACGTTTCCCTCTGTATTAGAGACTCTAGAAAGCAAGAGCATGCTTCTTGCTCTAAAGCAGAGTGTGTTTCATGGATGAGAACTGTGCCTTGTGTTTCCCTTCAGAAACGGAGTTAAATCCCAGAAGTGTGTCTTCCTACAAGCAAGACTTCGTTTCAGGTAAACGCAGTCACTTTTCAGATCAAAAGAAGCTACATTGTTCACGAAGCTCACACGTTTCTTCCACTTTACTGAAAAGCATTGGATGTTAGACGACCTGTGGTTTGTATCAGTTTCAGAAACGGAGTTGAACAGGATGTGGTCGGTGTGTGTAGGAAACACAGTACTTTTGTTCTGAGCACACTCATGTTTCCCTCTGTATTATAGACTCTAGAAAGCAAGAGCGTGCTTCTTGCTCTAAAGCAGAGTGTGTTTCATGGATGAGAACTGTGCCGTGTGTTTCCTTTCAGAAACGGAGTTAAATGCCAGGCTCTGTGTCTTTCTTCAAGCAAGACTTCGTTTCAGGTAAACGCAGTCACTTTTCACCTCAAATGAAGCTACATTGTTCACAAAGCCCACACGTTTCTCGCTCTTAACTGAAAAGCATTGGATGTTAGAGGACCTGTGGTTTGTATCAGTTTCAGAAACAGAGTAGAACTAGATATGGTCTGTGTGTGGAGGAAACACAGTTCTTTTGTTCTGACGACACTCACGTTTCCCTCTGTATTAGAGACTCTAGAAAGCAAGTGCGTGCTTCTTGCTCTAAAGCAAAGTGTGTTTCATGGAAGAGAACTGTGCCGTGTTTTCCCTTCAGAAGCGGAGTTAAATGCCAGGCGTGTGTCTTCCTACAAGCAAGACTTCGTTTAAGGTAAACGCAGTCACTTTTCAGCTCAAACGAAGCTTCATTGTTCACGAAACTCACACGTTTCTCCCTCTTAACTGAAAAGCATTGGATGTTAGAGGACCTGTGGTTTGTATCAGTTTCAGAAACAGAGTAGAACTAGATATGGTCTGTGTGTGGAGGAAACACAGGTCTTTTGTTCTGAGCACAGTCACGTTTCCCTCTGTATTAGAGACTCTAGAAAGCAAGAGCATGCTTCTTGCTCTAAAGCAGAGTGTGTTTCATGGATGAGAACTGTGCCTTGTGTTTCCCTTCAGAAACGGAGTTAAATGCCAAGCTCTGTGTCTTTCTTCAAGCAAGACTTCGTTTCATGTATACGCAGTCACTTTTCAGCTCAAACGAAGCTACATTGTTCACAAAGCTCACACGTTTCTCCCTCATAACTGAAAAGCATTGCATGTTAGAGGACCTGAGGTTTGTATCATTTTCAGAAACAGAGTTGAACTAGATATGGTCCGTGTGTGTAGCAAACACAGTTCGTTTGTTCTGAGCACACTCACGTTTCGCTCTGTATTAGAGACTCCTGAAAGCAAGAGCGTGCTTCTTGCTCTAAAGCAGAGTGTGTTTCATGGATGAGAACTGTGCCGTGTGTTTCCTTTCAGAAACGGAGTTAAATGCCAGGCTCAGTGTCTTCCTACAAGCAAGACTTCGTTTAAGGTAAACGCAGTCACTTTTCAGCTCAAACGAAGCTTCATTGTTCACGAATCTCACACGTTTCTCCCTCTTAACTGAAAAGCATTGGATGTTAGAGGACCTGTGGTTTGTATCAGTTTCAGAAACAGAGTAGAACTAGATATGGTCTGTGTGTGTGGGAAACACAGTTCTTTTGTTCTGAGCACACTCACGTTTACCTCTCTATTAGAGACTCTAGAAAGCAAGAGCGTGCTTCTTGCTCTAAAGCAGAGTGTGTTTCATGGAAGAGAACTGTGCCGTGTGTTTCCCTTCAGAAACGGAGTTAAATGCCAGGCGCGTGTCTTCCTACAAGCAAGACTTCTTTTAAGGTAAACGCAGTCACTTTTCAGCTCAAACGAAGCTTCATTGTTCACGAATCTCACACGTTTCTCCCTCTTAACTGAAAAGCATTGGATGTTAGAGGACCTGTTGTTTGTATCAGTTTCAGAAACAGAGTTGAACAAGATATGGTCTGTGTGTGTGGGAAACACAGTTCTTTTGTTCTGAGCACACTCACGTTTCCCTCTCTATTAGAGACTCTAGAAAGCAAGAGCATGCTTCTTGCTCTAAAGCAGAGTGTGTTTCATGGATGAGAACTGTGCCTTGTGTTTCCCTTCAGAAACGGAGTTAAATGCCAGGCTCTGTGTCTTTCTTCAAGCAAGAATTCGTTTCAGGTAAACGCGGTCACTTTTCACCTCAAACGAATCTACATTGTTCACAAAGCCCACACGTTTCTCGCTCTTAACTGAAAAGCATTGGATGTTAGAGGACCTTTGGTTTGTATCAGTTTCAGAAACAGAGTAGAACTAGATATGGTCTGTGTGTTTAGGAAACACAGTTCTTTTTTTCTGAGCACACTCACGTTTCCCTCTGTATTAGAGACTCTAGAAAGCAAGAGCGTGCTTCTTGCTCTAAAGCAGAGTGTGTTTCATGGAAGAGAACTGTGCCTTGTCTTTCCCTTCAGAAACGGAGTTAAATGCCAGGCTCTGTGTCTTTCTTCAAGCAAGACTTCGTTTCATGTAAACGCAGTCACTTTTCAGTTCAAACGAAGCTACATTGTTCACGAAGCTCACATGTTTCTCGCTCTTAACTGAAAAGCAATGGATGTTAGAGGACCTCTGGTTTGTATCAGTTTCAGAAACAGAGTTAAACTAGATATGGTCCGTGTGTAGGAAACACAGTTCTTTTGTTCTGAGCACACGCATGTTTCCCTCGGTATTAGAGACTCTAGAAAGCAAGAGCGTGCTTCTTGCTCTAAAGCAGATTGTGTTTCATGGATGAAAACTGTGCCGTGTGTTGTCCTTCAGAAATGGAGTTATATGACAGGCTCTGTGCCTTCCTACAAGAAAGACTTCGTTTCAGGTAAACGCAGTCACTTTTGAGCTCAAACGAAGCTACATTGTTCACAAAGCTCACAAGTTTTTCGCTCTTAACTGAAAAGCATTGGATGTTTGAAGACCTGTGGTTTGTATCAGTTTCAGAAAAAGTGTTGAACTAGATATGTTCTGTGTGTGTAGGAAACACAGTTCTTTTGTTCTGAGCACACTCACGTTTCCCTCTGTATTAGAGACTCTAGAAAGCAAGAGCGTGCTTCTTGCTCTAAAGCAGAATGTGTGTCATGGATGAGGACTGTGCCGTGTGTTTCCCTTCAGAAACTGAGTTAAATCCCAGAAGTGTGTCTTCCTACAAGCAAGACTTCGTTTCAGGTAAACGCAGTCACTTTTCAGCTCAAAAGAAGCTACATTGTTCACGAAGCTCACACGTTTCTTCCACTTTACTGAAAAGCATTGGATGTTAGACGACCTGTGGTTTGTATCAGTTTCAGAAACGGAGTTGAACAGGATGTGGTCGGTGTGTGTAGGAAACACAGTACTTTTGTTCTGAGCACACTCATGTTTCCCTCTGTATTAGAGACTCTAGAAAGCAAGAGCGTGCTTCTTGCTCTAAAGCAGAGTGTGTTTCATGGATGAGAACTGTGCCGTGTGTTTCCTTTCAGAAACGGAGTAAATGCCAGGCTCTGTGTCTTTCTTCAAGCAAGACTTCGTTTCAGGTAAACGCAGTCACTTTTCACCTCAAACGAAGCTACATTGTTCACAAAGCCCACACGTTTCTCGCTCTTAACTGAAAAGCATTGGATGTTAGAGGACCTGTGGTTTGTATCAGTTTCAGAAACAGAGTAGAACTAGATATGGTCTGTGTGTGGAGGAAACACAGTTCTTTTGTTCTGACCACACTCACGTTTCCCTCTGTATTAGAGACTCTAGAAAGCAAGTGCGTGCTTCTTGCTCTAAAGCAGAGTGTGTTTCATGGAAGAGAACTGTGCCGTGTGTTTCCCTTCAGAAACGGAGTTAAATGCCAGGCGTGTGTCTTCCTACAAGCAAGACTTCGTTTAAGGTAAACGCAGTCACTTTTCAGCTCAAACGAAGCTTCATTGTTTACGAATCTCACATATTTCTCCCTCTTAACTGAAAAGCATTGGATGTTAGAGGACCTGTGGTTTGTATCAGTTTCAGAAACAGAGTAGAACTAGATATGGTCTGTGTGTGGAGGAAACACAGGTCTTTTGTTCTGAGGACAGTCACGTTTCCCTCTGTATTAGAGACTCTAGAAAGCAAGAGCGTGCTTCTTGCTCTAAAGCAGAGTGTGTTTCATGGAAGAGAACTGTGCCGTGTGTTTCCCTTCAGAAACGGAGTTAAATGCCAGGCTCTGTGTCTTTCTTCAAGCAAGACTTCGTTTCAGGTAAACGCAGTCACTTTTCACCTCAAACGAAGCTACATTGTTCACAAAGCCCACACGTTTCTCGCTCTTAACTGAAAAGCATTGGATGTTAGAGGACCTGTGGTTTGTATCAGTTTCAGAAACAGAGTAGAACTAGATATGGTCTGTGTGTGGAGGAAACACAGTTCTTTTGTTCTGACCACACTCACGTTTCCCTCTGTATTAGAGACTCTAGAAAGCAAGTGCGTGCTTCTTGCTCTAAAGCAGAGTGTGTTTCATGGAAGAGAACTGTGCCGTGTGTTTCCCTTCAGAAACGGAGTTAAATGCCAGGCGTGTGTCTTCCTACAAGCAAGACTTCGTTTAAGGTAAACGCAGTCACTTTTCAGCTCAAACGAAGCTTCATTGTTCACGAATCTCACACGTTTCTCCCTCTTAACTGAAAAGCATTGGATGTTAGAGGACCTGTGGTTTGTATCAGTTTCAGAAACAGAGTAGAACTAGATATGGTCTGTGTGTGTGGGAAACACAGTTCTTTTGTTCTGAGCACACTCACGTTTACCTCTCTATTAGAGACTCTAGAAAGCAAGAGCGTGCTTCTTGCTCTAAAGCAGAGTGTGTTTCATGGAAGAGAACTGTGCCGTGTGTTTCCCTTCAGAAACGGAGTTAAATGCCAGGCGCGTGTCTTCCTACAAGCAAGACTTCTTTTAAGGTAAACGCAGTCACTTTTCAGCTCAAACGAAGCTTCATTGTTCACGAATCTCACACGTTTCTCCCTCTTAACTGAAAAGCATTGGATGTTAGAGGACCTGTTGTTTGTATCAGTTTCAGAAACAGAGTTGAACAAGATATGGTCTGTGTGTGTGGGAAACACAGTTCTTTTGTTCTGAGCACACTCACGTTTCCCTCTCTATTAGAGACTCTAGAAAGCAAGAGCATGCTTCTTGCTCTAAAGCAGAGTGTGTTTCATGGATGAGAACTGTGCCTTGTGTTTCCCTTCAGAAACGGAGTTAAATGCCAGGCTCTGTGTCTTTCTTCAAGCAAGAATTCGTTTCAGGTAAACGCGGTCACTTTTCACCTCAAACGAATCTACATTGTTCACAAAGCCCACACGTTTCTCGCTCTTAACTGAAAAGCATTGGATGTTAGAGGACCTGTGGTTTGTATCAGTTTCAGAAACAGAGTAGAACTAGATATGGTCTGTGTGTTTAGGAAACACAGTTCTTTTTTTCTGAGCACACTCACGTTTCCCTCTGTATTAGAGACTCTAGAAAGCAAGAGCGTGCTTCTTGCTCTAAAGCAGAGTGTGTTTCATGGAAGAGAACTGTGCCTTGTCTTTCCCTTCAGAAACGGAGTTAAATGCCAGGCTCTGTGTCTTTCTTCAAGCAAGACTTCGTTTCATGTAAACGCAGTCACTTTTCAGTTCAAACGAAGCTACATTGTTCACGAAGCTCACATGTTTCTCGCTCTTAACTGAAAAGCAATGGATGTTAGAGGACCTCTGGTTTGTATCAGTTTCAGAAACAGAGTTAAACTAGATATGGTCCGTGTGTAGGAAACACAGTTCTTTTGTTCTGAGCACACGCAAGTTTCCCTCTGTATCAGAGACTCTAGAAAGCAAGAGCGTGCTTCTTGCTCTAAAGCAGAGTGTGTTTCATGGAAGAGAACTGTGCCGTGTGTTTCCCTTCAGAAAAGGAGTTAAATGCCAGGCGTGTGTCTTCCTACAAGCAAGACTTCGTTTAAGGTAAAGGCAGTCACTTTTCAGCTCAAACGAAGCTACATTGTTCACGAAGCTCACACATTTCTCCCTCTTAACTGAAAAGCATTGGATGTTAGAGAACCTGCGGTTTGTATCAGTTTCAGAAACAGAGTTGAACTAGATATGGTCTGTGTGTGTAGGAAACACAGTTCTTTTGTTCTGAGCACACTCACGTTTCCCTCTGTATTAGAGACTCTAGAAAGCAAGAGCATGCTTCTTGCTCTAAAGCAGAGTGTGTTTCATGGATGAGAACTGTGCCTTGTGTTTCCCTTCAGAAACGGAGTTAAATCCCAGAAGTGTGTCTTCCTACAAGCAAGACTTCGTTTCAGGTAAACGCAGTCACTTTTCAGATCAAAAGAAGCTACATTGTTCACGAAGCTCACACGTTTCTTCCACTTTACTGAAAAGCATTGGATATTAGACGACCTGTGGTTTGTATCAGTTTCAGAAACGGAGTTGAACAGGATGTGGTCGGTGTGTGTAGGAAACACAGTACTTTTGTTCTGAGCACACTCATGTTTCCCTCTGTATTATAGACTCTAGAAAGCAAGAGCGTGCTTCTTGCTCTAAAGCAGAGTGTGTTTCATGGATGAGAACTGTGCCGTGTGTTTCCTTTCAGAAACGGAGTTAAATGCCAGGCTCTGTGTCTTTCTTCAAGCAAGACTTCGTTTCAGGTAAACGCAGTCACTTTTCACCTCAAACGAAGCTACATTGTTCACAAAGCCCACACGTTTCTCGCTCTTAACTGAAAAGCATTGGATGTTAGAGGACCTGTGGTTTGTATCAGTTTCAGAAACAGAGTAGAACTAGATATGGTCTGTGTGTGGAGGAAACACAGGTCTTTTGTTCTGACCACACTCACGTTTCCCTCTGTATTAGAGACTCTAGAAAGCAAGTGCGTGCTTCTTGCTCTAAAGCAGAGTGTGTTTCATGGAAGAGAACTGTGCCGTGTGTTTCCCTTCAGAAACGGAGTTAAATGCCAGGCGTGTGTCTTCCTACAAGCAAGACTTCGTTTAAGGTAAACGCAGTCACTTTTCAGCTCAAACGAAGCTTCATTGTTTACGAATCTCACATATTTCTCCCTCTTAACTGAAAAGCATTGGATGTTAGAGGACCTGTGGTTTGTATCAGTTTCAGAAACAGAGTAGAACTAGATATGGTCTGTGTGTGGAGGAAACACAGGTCTTTTGTTCTGAGGACAGTCACGTTTCCCTCTGTATTAGAGACTCTAGAAAGCAAGAGCGTGCTTCTTGCTCTAAAGCAGAGTGTGTTTCATGGAAGAGAACTGTGCCGTGTGTTTCCCTTCAGAAACGGAGTTAAATGCCAGGCTCTGTGTCTTTCTTCAAGCAAGACTTCGTTTCAGGTAAACGCAGTCACTTTTCACCTCAAACGAAGCTACATTGTTCACAAAGCCCACACGTTTCTCGCTCTTAACTGAAAAGCATTGGATGTTAGAGGACCTGTGGTTTGTATCAGTTTCAGAAACAGAGTAGAACTAGATATGGTCTGTGTGTGGAGGAAACACAGTTCTTTTGTTCTGACCACACTCACGTTTCCCTCTGTATTAGAGACTCTAGAAAGCAAGTGCGTGCTTCTTGCTCTAAAGCAGAGTGTGTTTCATGGAAGAGAACTGTGCCGTGTGTTTCCCTTCAGAAACGGAGTTAAATGCCAGGCGTGTGTCTTCCTACAAGCAAGACTTCGTTTAAGGTAAACGCAGTCACTTTTCAGCTCAAACGAAGCTTCATTGTTCACGAATCTCACACGTTTCTCCCTCTTAACTGAAAAGCATTGGATGTTAGAGGACCTGTGGTTTGTATCAGTTTCAGAAACAGAGTAGAACTAGATATGGTCTGTGTGTGTGGGAAACACAGTTCTTTTGTTCTGAGCACACTCACGTTTACCTCTCTATTAGAGACTCTAGAAAGCAAGAGCGTGCTTCTTGCTCTAAAGCAGAGTGTGTTTCATGGAAGAGAACTGTGCCGTGTGTTTCCCTTCAGAAACGGAGTTAAATGCCAGGCGCGTGTCTTCCTACAAGCAAGACTTCTTTTAAGGTAAACGCAGTCACTTTTCAGCTCAAACGAAGCTTCATTGTTCACGAATCTCACACGTTTCTCCCTCTTAACTGAAAAGCATTGGATGTTAGAGGACCTGTTGTTTGTATCAGTTTCAGAAACAGAGTTGAACAAGATATGGTCTGTGTGTGTGGGAAACACAGTTCTTTTGTTCTGAGCACACTCACGTTTCCCTCTCTATTAGAGACTCTAGAAAGCAAGAGCATGCTTCTTGCTCTAAAGCAGAGTGTGTTTCATGGATGAGAACTGTGCCTTGTGTTTCCCTTCAGAAACGGAGTTAAATGCCAGGCTCTGTGTCTTTCTTCAAGCAAGAATTCGTTTCAGGTAAACGCGGTCACTTTTCACCTCAAACGAATCTACATTGTTCACAAAGCCCACACGTTTCTCGCTCTTAACTGAAAAGCATTGGATGTTAGAGGACCTGTGGTTTGTATCAGTTTCAGAAACAGAGTAGAACTAGATATGGTCTGTGTGTTTAGGAAACACAGTTCTTTTTTTCTGAGCACACTCACGTTTCCCTCTGTATTAGAGACTCTAGAAAGCAAGAGCGTGCTTCTTGCTCTAAAGCAGAGTGTGTTTCATGGAAGAGAACTGTGCCTTGTCTTTCCCTTCAGAAACGGAGTTAAATGCCAGGCTCTGTGTCTTTCTTCAAGCAAGACTTCGTTTCATGTAAACGCAGTCACTTTTCAGTTCAAACGAAGCTACATTGTTCACGAAGCTCACATGTTTCTCGCTCTTAACTGAAAAGCAATGGATGTTAGAGGACCTCTGGTTTGTATCAGTTTCAGAAACAGAGTTAAACTAGATATGGTCCGTGTGTAGGAAACACAGTTCTTTTGTTCTGAGCACACGCAAGTTTCCCTCTGTATCAGAGACTCTAGAAAGCAAGAGCGTGCTTCTTGCTCTAAAGCAGAGTGTGTTTCATGGAAGAGAACTGTGCCGTGTGTTTCCCTTCAGAAACGGAGTTAAATGCCAGGCGTGTGTCTTCCTACAAGCAAGACTTCGTTTAAGGTAAAGGCAGTCACTTTTCAGCTCAAACGAAGCTACATTGTTCACGAAGCTCACACATTTCTCCCTCTTAACTGAAAAGCATTGGATGTTAGAGAACCTGCGGTTTGTATCAGTTTCAGAAACAGAGTTGAACTAGATATGGTCTGTGTGTGTAGGAAACACAGTTCTTTTGTTCTGAGCACACTCACGTTTCCCTCTGTATTAGAGACTCTAGAAAGCAAGAGCATGCTTCTTGCTCTAAAGCAGAGTGTGTTTCATGGATGAGAACTGTGCCTTGTGTTTCCCTTCAGAAACGGAGTTAAATCCCAGAAGTGTGTCTTCCTACAAGCAAGACTTCGTTTCAGGTAAACGCAGTCACTTTTCAGATCAAAAGAAGCTACATTGTTCACGAAGCTCACACGTTTCTTCCACTTTACTGAAAAGCATTGGATATTAGACGACCTGTGGTTTGTATCAGTTTCAGAAACGGAGTTGAACAGGATGTGGTCGGTGTGTGTAGGAAACACAGTACTTTTGTTCTGAGCACACTCATGTTTCCCTCTGTATTATAGACTCTAGAAAGCAAGAGCGTGCTTCTTGCTCTAAAGCAGAGTGTGTTTCATGGATGAGAACTGTGCCGTGTGTTTCCTTTCAGAAACGGAGTTAAATGCCAGGCTCTGTGTCTTTCTTCAAGCAAGACTTCGTTTCAGGTAAACGCAGTCACTTTTCACCTCAAACGAAGCTACATTGTTCACAAAGCCCACACGTTTCTCGCTCTTAACTGAAAAGCATTGGATGTTAGAGGACCTGTGGTTTGTATCAGTTTCAGAAACAGAGTAGAACTAGATATGGTCTGTGTGTGGAGGAAACACAGGTCTTTTGTTCTGAGCACAGTCACGTTTCCCTCTGTATTAGAGACTCTAGAAAGCAAGAGCATGCTTCTTGCTCTAAAGCAGAGTGTGTTTCATGGATGAGAACTGTGCCTTGTGTTTCCCTTCAGAAACGGAGTTAAATGCCAAGCTCTGTGTCTTTCTTCAAGCAAGACTTCGTTTCATGTATACGCAGTCACTTTTCAGCTCAAACGAAGCTACATTGTTCACAAAGCTCACACGTTTCTCCCTCATAACTGAAAAGCATTGCATGTTAGAGGACCTGAGGTTTGTATCATTTTCAGAAACAGAGTTGAACTAGATATGGTCCGTGTGTGTAGCAAACACAGTTCGTTTGTTCTGAGCACACTCACGTTTCGCTCTGTATTAGAGACTCCTGAAAGCAAGAGCGTGCTTCTTGCTCTAAAGCAGAGTGTGTTTCATGGATGAGAACTGTGCCGTGTGTTTCCTTTCAGAAACGGAGTTAAATGCCAGGCTCTGTGTCTTTCTTCAAGCAAGACTTCGTTTCAGGTAAACACAGTCACTTTTCACCTCAAACGAAGCTACATTGTTCACAAAGCCCACACATTTCTCGCTCTTAACTGAAAAGCATTGGATGTTAGAGGACCTGTGGTTTGTATCAGTTTCAGAAACAGAGTAGAACTAGATATGGTCTGTGTGTGGAGGAAACACAGTTCTTTTGTTCTGAGCACACTCACGTTTCCCTCTGTATTAGAGACTCTAGAAAGCAAGAGCGTGCTTCTTGCTCTAAAGCAGAGTGTGTTTCATGGAAGAGAACTGTGCCGTGTGTTTCCCTTCAGAAACGGAGTTAAATGCCAGGCGTGTGTCTTCCTACAAGCAAGACTTCGTTTAAGGTAAACGCAGTCACTTTTCAGCTCAAACGATGCTACATTGTTCACGAATCTCACACGTTTCTCCCTCTTAACTGAAAAGAATTGGATGTTAGAGAACCTGTGGTTTGTATCAGTTTCAGAAACAGAGATGAACTAGATATGGTCTGTGTGTGTAGGAAACACAGTTCTTTTGTTCTGAGCACACTCACGTTTCCCTCTGTATTAGAGACTCTAGAAAGCAAGTGCGTGCTTCTTGCTGTAAAGCAGAGTGTGTTTCATGGATGAGAACTGTGCCTTGTGTTTCCCTTCAGAAACGGAGTTAAATGCCAGGCTCTGTGTCTTTCTTCAAGCAAGACTTCGTTTCATGTAAACGCAGTCACTTTTCAGCTCAAACGAAGCTACATTGTTCACGAAGCTCACATGTTTCTCCCTCTTAACTGAAAAGCATTGGATGTTAGAGGACCTGTGGTTTGTATCAGTTTCAGAAACAGAGTTGAACTAGATATAGTCCGTGTGTAGGAAACAAGTTCTTTTGTTCTGAGCACACTCACGTTTCCCTCTGTATTAGAGACTCTAGAAAGCAAAAGCATGCTTCTTGCTCTAAAGCTGAACGTGTTTCATGGATGAGAACTGTGCCGCGTGTTTCCCTTCAGAAACGGAGTTAATGCCAGAAGTGTGTCTTCCTACAAGCAAGACTTCGTTTCAGGTAAAGGCAGTCACTTTTCACCTCAAACGAAGCTACATTGTTCACGAAGCTCACCCGTTTCTCGCTCTTTACTGAAAAGCGTTGGATGTTAGACGACCTGTGGTTTGTATCAGTTTCAGAAACGGAGTTGAACAGGATGTGGTTGGTGTGTGTAGGAAACACAGTACTATTGTTATGAGCACTCTCACGTTTCCCTCTGTATTAGAGACTCTAGAAAGCAAGAGCGTGCTTCTTGCTCTAAAGCAGAGTGTGTTTCATGGATGAGAACTGTGCCGTGTGTTTCCCTTCAGAAATGGAGATAAATGCCAGGCTCTGTGTCTTTCTTCGAGCAAGACTTCGTATCAGGTAAACACAGTCACTTTTCAGCTCAAACGAAGCTACATTGTTCACAAAGCTCACACGTTTCTCGCTCTTAACTGAAAAGCATTTGATGTTAGAGGACCTGCGGTTTGTATCAGTTTCAGAAACAGAGTTGAACTAGATATAGTCTGTGTGTGTGGGAAACACAGTTCTTTTGTTCTGAGCCCACTCACGTTTCCCTCTCTATTAGAGACTCTAGAAAGCAAGAGCATGCTTCTTGCTCTAAAGCAGAGTGTGTTTCATGGATGAGAACTGTGCCTTGTGTTTCCCTTCAGAAACGGAGTTAAATGCCAGGCTCTGTGTCTTTCTACAAGCAAGACTTCGTTTCAGGTAAACGCGGTCACTTTTCACCTCAAACGAATCTACATTGTTCACAAAGCCCACACGTTTCTCGCTCTTAACTGAAAAGCATTGGATGTTAGAGGACCTGTGGTTTGTATCAGTTTCAGAAACAGAGTCGAACTAGATATGGTCTGTGTGTGTAGGAAACACAGTTCTTTTTTTCTGAGCACACTCACGTTTCCCTCTGTATTAGAGACTCTAGAAAGCAAGAGCGTGCTTCTTGCTCTAAAGCAGAGTGTGTTTCATGGAAGAGAACTGTGCCGTGTGTTTCCCTTCAGAAACGGAGTTAAATGCCAGGCTCTGTGTCTTTCTTCAAGCAAGACTTCGTTTCATGTAAACGCAGTCACTTTTCAGTTCAAATGAAGCTACATTGTTCACGAAGCTCACATGTTTCTCGCTCTTAACTGAAAAGCAATGGATGTTAGAGGACCTGTGGTTTGTATCAGTTTCAGAAACAGAGTTAAACTAGATATGGTCCGTGTGTAGGAAACACAGTTCTTTTGTTCTGAGCACACTCACGTTTCCCTCTGTATTAGAGACTCTAGAAAGCAAGAGCATGCTTCTTGCTCTAAAGCAGAGTGTGTTTCATGGATGAGAACTGTGCCTTGTGTTTCCCTTCAGAAACGGAGTTAAATCCCAGAAGTGTGTCTTCCTACAAGCAAGACTTCGTTTCAGCTAAACGCAGTCACTTTTCAGATCAAAAGAAGCTACATTGTTCACGAAGCTCACACGTTTCTTCCACTTTACTGAAAAGCATTGGATGTTAGACGACCTGTGGTTTGTATCAGTTTCAGAAACGGAGTTGAACAGGATGTGGTCGGTGTGTGTAGGAAACACAGTACTTTTGTACTGAGCACACTCATGTTTCCCTCTGTATTATAGACTCTAGAAAGCAAGAGCGTGCTTCTTGCTCTAAAGCAGAGTGTGTTTCATGGATGAGAACTGTGCCGTGTGTTTCCTTTCAGAAACGGAGTTAAATGCCAGGCTCTGTGTCTTTCTTCAAGCAAGACTTCGTTTCAGGTAAACGCAGTCACTTTTCACCTCAAACGAAGCTACATTGTTCACAAAGCCCACACGTTTCTCGCTCTTAACTGAAAAGCATTGGATGTTAGAGGACCTGTGGTTTGTATCAGTTTCAGAAACAGAGTAGAACTAGATATGGTCTGTGTGTGGAGGAAACACAGTTCTTTTGTTCTGACGACACTCACGTTTCCCTCTGTATTAGAGACTCTAGAAAGCAAGTGCGTGCTTCTTGCTCTAAAGCAAAGTGTGTTTCATGGAAGAGAACTGTGCCGTGTTTTCCCTTCAGAAGCGGAGTTAAATGCCAGGCGTGTGTCTTCCTACAAGCAAGACTTCGTTTAAGGTAAACGCAGTCACTTTTCAGCTCAAACGAAGCTTCATTGTTCACGAATCTCACACGTTTCTCCCTCTTAACTGAAAAGCATTGGATGTTAGAGGACCTGTGGTTTGTATCAGTTTCAGAAACAGAGTAGAACTAGATATGGTCTGTGTGTGGAGGAAACACAGGTCTTTTGTTCTGAGCACAGTCACGTTTCCCTCTGTATTAGAGACTCTAGAAAGCAAGAGCATGCTTCTTGCTCTAAAGCAGAGTGTGTTTCATGGATGAGAACTGTGCCTTGTGTTTCCCTTCAGAAACGGAGTTAAATGCCAAGCTCTGTGTCTTTCTTCAAGCAAGACTTCGTTTCATGTATACGCAGTCACTTTTCAGCTCAAACGAAGCTACATTGTTCACAAAGCTCACACGTTTCTCCCTCATAACTGAAAAGCATTGCATGTTAGAGGACCTGAGGTTTGTATCATTTTCAGAAACAGAGTTGAACTAGATATGGTCCGTGTGTGTAGCAAACACAGTTCGTTTGTTCTGAGCACACTCACGTTTCGCTCTGTATTAGAGACTCCTGAAAGCAAGAGCGTGCTTCTTGCTCTAAAGCAGAGTGTGTTTCATGGATGAGAACTGTGCCGTGTGTTTCCTTTCAGAAACGGAGTTAAATGCCAGGCTCTGTGTCTTTCTTCAAGCAAGACTTCGTTTCAGGTAAACACAGTCACTTTTCACCTCAAACGAAGCTACATTGTTCACAAAGCCCACACATTTCTCGCTCTTAACTGAAAAGCATTGGATGTTAGAGGACCTGTGGTTTGTATCAGTTTCAGAAACAGAGTAGAACTAGATATGGTCTGTGTGTGGAGGAAACACAGTTCTTTTGTTCTGAGCACACTCACGTTTCCCTCTGTATTAGAGACTCTAGAAAGCAAGAGCGTGCTTCTTGCTCTAAAGCAGAGTGTGTTTCATGGAAGAGAACTGTGCCGTGTGTTTCCCTTCAGAAACGGAGTTAAATGCCAGGCGTGTGTCTTCCTACAAGCAAGACTTCGTTTAAGGTAAACGCAGTCACTTTTCAGCTCAAACGATGCTACATTGTTCACGAATCTCACACGTTTCTCCCTCTTAACTGAAAAGAATTGGATGTTAGAGAACCTGTGGTTTGTATCAGTTTCAGAAACAGAGATGAACTAGATATGGTCTGTGTGTGTAGGAAACACAGTTCTTTTGTTCTGAGCACACTCACGTTTCCCTCTGTATTAGAGACTCTAGAAAGCAAGTGCGTGCTTCTTGCTGTAAAGCAGAGTGTGTTTCATGGATGAGAACTGTGCCTTGTGTTTCCCTTCAGAAACGGAGTTAAATGCCAGGCTCTGTGTCTTTCTTCAAGCAAGACTTCGTTTCATGTAAACGCAGTCACTTTTCAGCTCAAACGAAGCTACATTGTTCACGAAGCTCACATGTTTCTCCCTCTTAACTGAAAAGCATTGGATGTTAGAGGACCTGTGGTTTGTATCAGTTTCAGAAACAGAGTTGAACTAGATATAGTCCGTGTGTAGGAAACAAGTTCTTTTGTTCTGAGCACACTCACGTTTCCCTCTGTATTAGAGACTCTAGAAAGCAAAAGCATGCTTCTTGCTCTAAAGCTGAACGTGTTTCATGGATGAGAACTGTGCCGCGTGTTTCCCTTCAGAAACGGAGTTAATGCCAGAAGTGTGTCTTCCTACAAGCAAGACTTCGTTTCAGGTAAAGGCAGTCACTTTTCACCTCAAACGAAGCTACATTGTTCACGAAGCTCACCCGTTTCTCGCTCTTTACTGAAAAGCGTTGGATGTTAGACGACCTGTGGTTTGTATCAGTTTCAGAAACGGAGTTGAACAGGATGTGGTTGGTGTGTGTAGGAAACACAGTACTATTGTTATGAGCACTCTCACGTTTCCCTCTGTATTAGAGACTCTAGAAAGCAAGAGCGTGCTTCTTGCTCTAAAGCAGAGTGTGTTTCATGGATGAGAACTGTGCCGTGTGTTTCCCTTCAGAAATGGAGATAAATGCCAGGCTCTGTGTCTTTCTTCGAGCAAGACTTCGTTTCAGGTAAACACAGTCACTTTTCAGCTCAAACGAAGCTACATTGTTCACAAAGCTCACACGTTTCTCGCTCTTAACTGAAAAGCATTTGATGTTAGAGGACCTGCGGTTTGTATCAGTTTCAGAAACAGAGTTGAACTAGATATAGTCTGTGTGTGTGGGAAACACAGTTCTTTTGTTCTGAGCCCACTCACGTTTCCCTCTCTATTAGAGACTCTAGAAAGCAAGAGCATGCTTCTTGCTCTAAAGCAGAGTGTGTTTCATGGATGAGAACTGTGCCTTGTGTTTCCCTTCAGAAACGGAGTTAAATGCCAGGCTCTGTGTCTTTCTACAAGCAAGACTTCGTTTCAGGTAAACGCGGTCACTTTTCACCTCAAACGAATCTACATTGTTCACAAAGCCCACACGTTTCTCGCTCTTAACTGAAAAGCATTGGATGTTAGAGGACCTGTGGTTTGTATCAGTTTCAGAAACAGAGTCGAACTAGATATGGTCTGTGTGTGTAGGAAACACAGTTCTTTTTTTCTGAGCACACTCACGTTTCCCTCTGTATTAGAGACTCTAGAAAGCAAGAGCGTGCTTCTTGCTCTAAAGCAGAGTGTGTTTCATGGAAGAGAACTGTGCCTTGTGTTTCCCTTCAGAAACTGAGTTAAATGCCAAGCTCTGTGTCTTTCTTCAAGCAAGACTTCGTTTCATGTATACGCAGTCACTTTTCAGCTCAAACGAAGCTACATTGTTCACAAAGCTCACACGTTTCTCCCTCATAACTGAAAAGCATTGCATGTTAGAGGACCTGAGGTTTGTATCATTTTCAGAAACAGAGTTGAACTAGATATGGTCCGTGTGTGTAGCAAACACAGTTCGTTTGTTCTGAGCACACTCACGTTTCCCTCTGTATTAGAGACTCTAGAAAGCAAGAGCATGCTTCTTGCTCTAAAGCAGAGTGTGTTTCATGGATGAGAACTGTGCCTTGTGTTTTCCTTCAGAAACGGAGTTAAATCCCAGAAGGGTGTCTTCCTACAAGCAAGACTTCGTTTCAGGTAAACGCAGTCACTTTTCAGCTCAAAAGAAGCTACATTGTTCACGAAGCTCACACGTTTCTTCCACTTTACTGAAAAGCATTGGATGTTAGACGACCTGTGGTTTGTATCAGTTTCAGAAACGGAGTTGAACAGGATGTGGTCGGTGTGTGTAGGAAACACAGTACTTTTGTTCTGAGCATACTCATGTTTCCCTCTGTATTATAGACTCTAGAAAGCAAGAGCGTGCTTCTTGCTCTAAGCAGAGTGTGTTTCATGGATGAGAACTGTGCCGTGTGTTTCCTTTCAGAAACGGAGTTAAATGCCAGGCTCTGTGTCTTTCTTCAAGCAAGACTTCGTTTCAGGTAAACGCAGTCACTTTTCACCTCAAACGAAGCTACATTGTTCACAAAGCCCACACGTTTCTCGCTCTTAACTGAAAAGCATTGGATGTTAGAGGACCTGTGGTTTGTATCAGTTTCAGAAACAGAGTAGAACTATTTATGGTCTGTGTGTGGAGGAAACACAGTTCTTTTGTTCTGACCACACTCACGTTTCCCTCTGTATTAGAGACTCTAGAAAGCAAGTGCGTGCTTCTTGCTCTAAAGCAAAGTGTGTTTCATGGAAGAGAACTGTGCCGTGTTTTCCCTTCAGAAACGGAGTTAAATGCCAGGCGTGTGTCTTCCTACAAGCAAGACTTCGTTTAAGGTAAACGCAGTCACTTTTCAGCTCAAACGAAGCTTCATTGTTCACGAATCTCACACGTTTCTCCCTCTTAACTGAAAAGCATTGGATGTTAGAGGACCTGTGGTTTGTATCAGTTTCAGAAACAGAGTAGAACTAGATATGGTCTGTGTGTGGAGGAAACACAGGTCTTTTGTTCTGAGCACAGTCACGTTTCCCTCTGTATTAGAGACTCTAGAAAGCAAGAGCATGCTTCTTGCTCTAAAGCAGAGTGTGTTTCATGGATGAGAACTGTGCCTTGTGTTTCCCTTCAGAAACGGAGTAAAATGCCAAGCTCTGTGTCTTTCTTCAAGCAAGACTTCGTTTCATGTATACGCAGTCACTTTTCAGCTCAAACGAAGCTACATTGTTCACAAAGCTCACACGTTTCTCCCTCATAACTGAAAAGCATTGCATGTTAGAGGACCTGAGGTTTGTATCATTTTCAGAAACAGAGTTGAACTAGATATGGTCCGTGTGTGTAGCAAACACAGTTCGTTTGTTCTGAGCACACTCACGTTTCGCTCTGTATTAGAGACTCCTGAAAGCAAGAGCGTGCTTCTTGCTCTAAAGCAGAGTGTGTTTCATGGATGAGAACTGTGCCGTGTGTTTCCTTTCAGAAACGGAGTTAAATGCCAGGCTCTGTGTCTTTCTTCAAGCAAGACTTCGTTTCAGGTAAACACAGTCACTTTTCACCTCAAACGAAGCTACATTGTTCACAAAGCCCACACATTTCTCGCTCTTAACTGAAAAGCATTGGATGTTAGAGGACCTGTGGTTTGTATCAGTTTCAGAAACAGAGTAGAACTAGATATGGTCTGTGTGTGGAGGAAACACAGTTCTTTTGTTCTGAGCACACTCACGTTTCCCTCTGTATTAGAGACTCTAGAAAGCAAGAGCATGCTTCTTGCTCTAAAGCAGAGTGTGTTTCATGGATGAGAACTGTGCCGTGTGTTTCCCTTCAGAAACGGAGTTAAATGCCAGGCGTGTGTCTTCCTACAAGCAAGACTTCGTTTAAGGTAAACGCAGTCACTTTTCAGCTCAAACGATGCTACATTGTTCACGAATCTCACACGTTTCTCCCTCTTAACTGAAAAGAATTGGATGTTAGAGAACCTGTGGTTTGTATCAGTTTCAGAAACAGAGATGAACTAGATATGGTCTGTGTGTGTAGGAAACACAGTTCTTTTGTTCTGAGCACACTCACGTTTCCCTCTGTATTAGAGACTCTAGAAAGCAAGTGCGTGCTTCTTGCTCTAAAGCAGAGTGTGTTTCATGGATGAGAACTGTGCCTTGTGTTTCCCTTCAGAAACGGAGTTAAATGCCAGGCTCTGTGTCTTTCTTCAAGCAAGACTTCGTTTCATGTAAACGCAGTCACTTTT